>JAUZNK010002390.1:0-11496 GCA_035046665.1 Euphysa ruthae
AAAAAAAATTTTTTTTTTTTTTTTTTTTTTTTTTTTTTTTTTTTTGTAGGTTTAATAATAGAAGATATCTGGTCCAAATTTTGAGTCAAACAGACAACCGGTTTTGTCAGTCAAATTTCCGACTCATCTCAGTAGGTCAAAAAATTATATTGGGGGCCCTAAACAAATTTTTGGGCTCAATAAAATAAAGTGGCCGTGTTATGCACTTTAAATTTCAGCATACGCGGTCTCTGAAAGCTAATAGATCTAAAGCTTTTTTTTTTTTTTTTTTTTGTCTTTTTCAAAATATATGCTATTGAGTATTGACCTGAAGATAATAGGCCATATTGTTATTTTATAGAGGATTATGATCATGATATTGATGTTTATGTTACAATGTATTAACTATTATCTCTTTAGACAGCGTGTTTTCGGGAGGAACGTGATGTCTTGGTATTTGGTGACCAACGTTGGGTTACTAAATTGCATTATGCATTTCAAGACACAAGTAACTTGGTATAATTTTGAAGTTCTTTGTCAAATCTATAAAATGAAGAAAGGGAGATTTTCTGGCATTAATTTAATATTTCCTAAATCTTGCAGCTTTACATTGAGCATTATTTCCACTGTGTTATAGAATAATTTAAATCAGTTTTTTTGCTGGTACTTATCAGAATCATTGGTTATCTTTTTCAATGCACCAAAAAAAGTTTTATTAAAAAAAATTTTCTTATTCCGTGTAAGTATCTCTATAGTTATTTTAAAAAGTAGTATGTTTTTACTTACCTCTGGCCTGAAAATAACACTCAGTTCTGTGAAAATGTCTGACATGTCCTTTATCTGATTGAAAATTTGAATATTGATTGATTGAATATTAAATTTCAAGAATCATATGTAGATTCTAATTTTTGTTTATTAAAAAGTGATATATAGTTTAAAAATTAAATTTCAAGATTTCAGTTAAGAAAATTGCTCAGACAAAAATTAGGGAAAACTGTACATGTACCATGTAATCATCAGTGTAGTAACAATCATTTGAACCTTTTTTCTTGAAAGAATAATAAAGAAAAAAAAAAACTTTTTCTTATAGTATTTTGTTATGGATTACTACAGTGGTGGAGATTTGTTGACCTTGCTGGCTAAATACGAAGATCACATTCCTGAGCTCATGTTGAAGTTTTACGCGGCTGAAATAATCTTAGCTATTGACTCAATACATAAGATGAACTATGTGCACAGGTAGATTTTAACTTTTTACTTGATTACCTGAATTTCTAACTTTAAATCATTTTATTTTTCTTGGATGATTTTTTTATTATTTTAAAATGACATTTTCTCAACAATGACAGCCATTTCTTTTCTGTAATGCAGTAAAAGGTACTGGCAGGAATTTACGTTGGTATTTAGCATTGATATAGATTTGAAAATTGCCATATAATTGTTTTTATTGACTACTATCACCACAAATCAGTAGAGATTGGCAGTCAAAAACCAGAATATTTCTGCAGTCCTGAACACAATTGAGATTTAACCGTTTTCCTTCTCCAACTGAGAATTATCTCACTAAGATTTTTTGGAGTCATATTTTGTTGTATTTAATAACTCTGCCTGACTTAATTTCAAGTAATTATGGTTTCTTATACTTTTACCCAGAGTTTAATATAGCATTGGATGCGTAATTAGCAGCTGGACTAAGATCAACGAGAAATTCTGGGTCCAAATTTCCTAATTTGGGTATTTTGGGTCCATAATACCCTTTTGTTGATAATTCAATTTATACAAAATTTTCAGAAAACTTTAATACTTCATTGGATACGTAATTGAGAACTGTACCAAAATAAATCAAATATTTTAAAAGTACCCCAATTTTAGGGGCCTAGGCCTTTATGGTTTTGAAATTTTGAGGCTCCTGAAGGAAATTATATCATTTATACCCTTTTGAGTAATTTAATAGTTATGTATTGAAACAATGAAAATAAATAACTGAAAAACAAGCATAATAAACATATAAACAAATAGTTATATCAAAGCAAACATCTCATATTTGCGTCAACTAACAACATCTATGAAAGATGCAGCTTTATAGTATGGTGCAAGTGTGTAGGAAGTTAAATAAAATATACTAACATATATAAGGATAAAACTTATTGAAATACACAATGATTTCTTAGCCATTGAAAGGCAAATCCTTTGAATTAGTTACCGATCCTTAGTGTATAAGCCACGGGTGCTTATCTCGGCGTCGTTTCTTGCTTTAAAACCAACATTTAATTGCTTCAAAGTAAATCACATAAAGTCATATTGGAGCATATATAAATGCATACAACCTACATCATAAATAAACTATTTTTTATTAAATACTATACTATATTATAACATTACTATTACAAAGTTCTAGCTATGTTCTTGTAGCATTTTAAAAATTAGTATAAAGTTTGACAATGTTGCACGTGTCAAAACCACAAAGAACATCAACACCCTTTTTAATATTAGAAAACAAATACTCTCTCTTATTAACAGAAAATATTTCAAGCATCAGACCATATGCTATCTTGCTTTCACTTATTTTTCAACTGTTCGGTAACTACGTTATCTACAAGATTGACTACAAAAGTATAGCTATTTGTATTTCTATTATTATCAATAGCATTGTGAAACTCTTCCTCATATGGAAGTTGTGGAGAAATTGTAATAAGAGAGTGCAATTAATCTAGAATTATAGATGAAACACTCAAGTTTTCTTCGTCAGACATGTTTTTCAAAAAAAAAAAAAAAAATCGAAAAAATAAAACTACAAAATTTCTAAGAGCTATTGTGTGAGAAATATTTATGATATGGTTCTAAGAGCTATCGGGTGAGAAATATTTATGATATGGTTCTAAGAGCTATCGCGTGAGAAATATTTATGATATGGTTCTAAGAGCTATCGCGTGAGAAATATTTATGATATGGTTCTAAGAGCTATCGCGTGAGAAATAGTTATGATATGGTTCTAATTTTTTTTTGAAAAATAAAAGGCAAAATATTCAAAAAAAAAAAAAAAAAGGGAGTTTTGCACCAATTCACCACTTGATTTATCTTAATTTTGTTAAATTTAATAATACTGAAGGATTAGTTGTCGTTTTTTCTTTTTTCTTTTTTTTTTTTGTTTTGGGTATCAGAATGATTAGATACTGACAATAAAAATAAATTCTGTGGTAATATAACATTGTGGTAACTAAGTGATTTCCAAGTTGACAATTCTTAAACCTTGAATTTTTTCTCTCAGTGAAATAAGTGTAATATTGGTTTATTGGTTTATTTTTATTATATAGCCTAAAACAACCTTATAATTGCTTTAGAGATATCAAACCAGATAATGTGTTAGTAGATGTCACTGGTCATATAAGATTGGCCGATTTTGGGTCTTGTCTTCGACTTGCAGATAATGGCTATGTAAGTAACCTTTTGTCACTCCTTAATGTTTTCAATCTTCGGTTAGGTAAAAATAAATTAATTTGCTATTTTACAATGTTTAGTTTTATTTTATTTTAAAGCATTTAAGATAAGCTGATGCCTTTCATTGAAATCAAAATAAGATTCAGTTGTTTTCGAAGCTTGGTCTTTATGTTTTACTTGCTAACTAAAACTAATTGTTGAAGTTGAGTTTTTCTTGCTTAAAAAAGAACAATTATTGTGCCAATTTCTACTAAAAAACATTGATATGCACAACAGAGAATTAATATCTTTTTGTCTATTCGTGTTTAGTTTGGGTTTTTCATTTCTCATTTCTTTAAGGGGATGGAAGGTCTGAGCCCAAAAATAGAAGTTATAGAGGAAGATGAGGCTAGGCCATTTTTTTAATTGTCATCGAATTTTTCTACCTAAGAATTAGAGTACTCATGAGAGGATCTATCTTATAAAAAATGTTTATTTATATTAAAATATTTATGTAATGATTTTTAAAACTAGGTCATGTGTTCAGTTGCAGTTGGTACACCAGACTACATCAGCCCTGAGATTTTACAGGTGCAAATTTTTAAATTCTACATATCCAAATTTTTTAATACTAGAAACATCTATAAATTCACTACCATGAGTTCTCGCTCATTCATGTGTGCAGTTCTCTGTTTAAGAATGTGGGCATGTGCATCCTATACTATGAATTCACTTTTTTTCTTTTGTTTTTTGTATGTATTGATTTGAACCTTTTTTAAAAGGGTGAAAAAGTTTAAATTTTAGATATTTGAAGAATGAACGTGTTTTTTTTATTATTTATTTTGGCTCTATAATTGGTTGGAAAATTTTTATTTACTTCTTTATATAAAAAGGTTTCACCTGATCTCCATAATATTTTTAATTTCCTTTTCCAGAGTAACTAGTCGTAAAAGCCATTGTCTAGATAGTGAAATATGGTCATTGACTGGTGTGGCTATATCAAAGTGCTTTCCAATCACAACTTTGATTCCTAAATTCTTGTTGAGTTGTTCCTACATATATCTAAACGATTTGCTAATATAGAATTTCAAAATGCTTCTGAAGTTAAATGAGAGAATGCAATTTTGTAACAAACCAATAGTTAATTTTTATTTAAATTATCATTATTTTTGAATGATAAATGTAAAGTTTACTCCAGTTTGTTTGCTAAGGTTTATTTTCGATATGAGAAATGTTTTGAAATGATAATTAATAGGCGATGGAAGATGGAAAAGGACAATACGGTGTAGAATGTGATTGGTGGTCTTTAGGAATTTGTTGTTATGAAATGATATATGGTGAAACACCATTTTATGCAGAGTCTTTGGTGGAAACTTATGGAAAGATTATGGAGCACAAGGTAGGAGTTTTAATTTTCTAACTTAATATTTGATACAGGTTTTTGTTGAAACATTTGAAATGCTAAAATATGCATTGAAATGGAGAGCATAGCCTGATTCATCCCTATTTAACCAAAAGCAATCTTAGAGCTCAAATATTTTATTTCAAATTGTTTTTAGTGAGGTTATTTATTTTATTATAGAGTCTGAATTGTGCTTGATTTTACTAGTAATAAGGCTGTATGCATGTCAACATGTTTAAAGGCTTCCCAATTTCAAGAAAAACTTTTCTTATGTTACAAATCAATTAATAGGGCTTACAGTTTTAAGGAAAATGCTTTTTCATGAAAAAAAAGATGAAACTGGTTTAAAGATCTTGTAATTTTCTTGATTGGCGTTTATTTTTAGCTATGATTATCTTCCACTGATAATCTAAGCTAGTGTCGAGTAATCATGACTTGACAATGGACCTCAAATTTAGAATAAGTTTAATAACTTTTGAATATAAATGCAATCAAGTGAATATTTTTAGAAAATAGGCAGCAATATAACAGAATTTTATATTTCAAAAAAATTTAATATATATATGATGGATGGATATTTCTAAGTTCTTTAGGTCATATGAAAAGCCTGGAATTAGCTGTCTGTAACATATTTGTTTTTTTATGTGCAATCAGCTTTTAGCTATTGCCCCATTTAGCTGTTTCTTTCAAGCCTGTGAACACTTAATCAACAAGAGAACTTAAAAGAGCTTTGCATCCAAAAGAAGATATATGGTTGATAGCCTTTAGATATTCAAAGTTTGAGTTCTTACTGTTCTTATGCATATACCAACTGTTTGAAATTAGTACCAATTATATCAATAAAGGCCAACTTATTGAATTAGGAATATCTGTAGAAGTTTTAGTTATTTTTTTCTTTCGTTTTGCATTCTTTCTTTTTTTAAATAGTTGGAAAACATTATTTTGTCATTATTTTATTACTTGATTTATTTCTGCTGTTTTAAAAAAAAACTTTTCCTTAATTTATATTATTTTGCTATTTCCAAACAAAGTAATAATTCTGGGTTTTTGAGGAAAAATAATATTTTTCAAAATGACACTAGGGGTGAAGGTCTTTTTATAATTTTCATTGTCAAAATTCAAGGAAAATCATGAATGTTTAGACTGGTCTATCTTTCTACAGTATAATTTTAAAAAATTCAACAGAAACCCAGAAAATAATTGAGTTGGGTGGCAAATTATTTGACGCACTGTTTTTTTTAAATCTTCTTGTAATAGAATCGGTCTTAATAAAACCCAAATGAATTTTTCCAAAACTCTTAAAAGCCGTATATGAAGTTTGGTTCTCTAATGAGATTAAAAATGCAATAGGGTTCTCCAGGGTTGAATTTGAAAAAGGATTTTTTCCATTTTTTTCAAATTTTGCCTTAAAAAATTATTTTCCTGAGTAAATTGATATTTTCATATTTAGAGTAAATTTTCTTTCCCAGAAGATGTCGAAGTTTCTGATGATTGTAAAAGTTTAATGTCAATGTAAGTTTAAATTTGGAGGGGTGGGGTGGGGTGAGTGTGTTTACATTCCATTTTCACTCCTCCGCCCTCCCCATACAAGATAAGTGGGGGGACAGGCCAAAATTCCACACAGTGGGGGAGTCCCCTTCCCCCAGTAGAGAAAAACACTGGGGTTCTATGTATATATATTTAAAGTAAATATAAGATAATAACCGAAGTTTTAATAGTAAGTATAGAGAAGCACAGGCGTATTACAAATAGTGAAAGTTATTACTTAAACAAAATATAAGTAATTGTAAAAAAAAAAATAGACACTTTGTTGTAAAAGAAAACAATATTAACTAAATTAACTAAAGCTATTATTGTTAAAAAAAAAATCCCCCAGCAAATTTTGCTGTATATGCACTCAAAAGCAAACATCAAAAATATATATACATTGCAGAAAATAAGTTTTAAGGTTAGAATAAGATCAAGAAATAACAAGTTAATCACAGATTGTGACTATGTTTATTGTATTTTTCTTTTTTACTATATACAAAACAAAAAATATATAACTTTATCTTTAAAATTTCACATGGAATTTATGCATCAGAGTAGCCATTCTAATAATGAGAAAATATGCTTTAGAGAATACTCCTAGAACCTAACACAC
The DNA here is from genome assembly GCA_035046665.1 of Euphysa ruthae. Lineage (NCBI taxonomy): Eukaryota > Metazoa > Cnidaria > Hydrozoa > Anthoathecata > Corymorphidae > Euphysa > Euphysa ruthae. The sequence goes on from JAUZNK010002390.1 coordinate 6,942, forward strand.
TTTTTTTAAATGATTAGGGAGGATATTACATGAAAAAACGCACTGATAAGTAATTGAGTTAATATGATATCTAATAGTCTGTTTAAGTAACACAGTTAGGCTGTCGTTAGTTGTTAATCTCAAATTATGGCTATATTTGGTTTTATTAACAAAATGTTCTTTAAACACGTTTTGTAGAGAAGTTGTTAAAGTGATTTTAGACAAGTTTAGGATTAATTTTATTATTAACGGTCAAACTAGTCAGTGGATTATTACATGGCTTGTTTGGTTTGATGTAAATTAATTCTTTAGTTCCTTTCCATGTGTTCTTTATGTTCTTTATGTTATCATCAAAAAAAGTAAGTATAGTGACCATTCTTGCTCAACTTTGAAAGATTACTTATATTATTTCTAAAGAGCCTAAATTTAGCAAATAATTGGTATTTTAATCGATCGTTGTTAGATTTTTGATAATTTTTATAGTTTATATTTTAGATTTCAGAATGCCTTTTGTAACCCAAAGCTTCTGTAAGCCAGTCATCTGTTTTTTAGTTAGTTTCTTATAAGGGGCGTTTTTATCTACCACACTTTTAAATAATTTTATAAAAATCTAAGTAGAGTCAAAGAGCTTTATGTACATATTTATTGAGAAAAGCTAGCTTTTTCATCATCAGTTACAGAAAAGAACGAAATTAGCCTATGCAAAATTTCCCTTTTCTTTTTAGAAAATTAAGAAAATTTTACTGCAGGGAATTTTTTGCGACTTGCCACTTGATAAAAATAAATTAACGTGGTTGTAAATTATTGAATGAATTAAGAAAAATTTAATTGAACTCCAGAGGAAGCTAACAGAGTCCTATAAAAGCATTTTAATTCTTATGATCTCATGCTAAAAATTAATTTTTCTATAATATTTGAAAATACTATTTAAACTATTTACTTTGGTCATTTTGAAATTTTTATCTAGTTTAATCCCCAGGGCTCGAAACATTATTTTAGGTTTAATAATTTCTATTTGGAAATCATTCAGCTTAAATTTTACATGAAGTTAAAGAAGGCATATTTTACTTTGTATCACCTGATGAAAATTCCTATTCCCCAGTCCCTGGACCCAAAAACGTGTTAAATTCTTTAAAGAAATTAAATTTTTCAAGAGCTTGTTTTTTGATTCTGCTAAAATTTTGTTTTGTTTAAAAATGTTATTTATGATTATTTTTGTATTATGACTATTTGTCTGTATTATAAATGTTATCATTCCCAGTCCCCAGCCAAAGACGTGGTCATTTCATGCCTAGAGCATCATTTTAAAAATTTTATCAAAGCCTGTTCATAACCTTTTTTTATAATTTTTCATGAAGTTAATGGTATATAGGCCACATGACAAAAAAATTTTCGTTCCCAGGGCTCGAAGCCTAAAACATTGAATTTGGTCAAAAATTTATATTTTCCTACATTTTTTGGGAAATTATTTGCTGATTTTGCTGAAAGTTTTTTCTTTTGTTTAAACATGATTAATTTTGCATTTTCAAAATTTTGTTGGGCCCAGTCCGCAGGACCAGAATCATTTTGTATGTAAAGTGTAAAATTTTTTACCAAAATTTGTTTGTCCTTGTTTAACTCTCAGACCAATAGATTTTTAGCCAAAAATTAGGTCCTTTAACAAAAAGCTCTATCTTCAGATTGGTTTGCCATCCCTCAATAATTTACCCCTTGATGAAAAGCTTATTAATTACTGATTTCAAAATTAATATTTTTATATTAAAAAAAAAATTCACCAGAAAATCCGTAATCGCGCTTTAGCTGCAGGAATTTTTTAAAAAATTCAAATAGTTTAGTTTTCAAAAGCTCCTAATTTTTTTTTGAATTTATCATAAATTTATTAAAAATTGTACAAAATAATACGTAGGATAGGGAGAAAAAAAAGCAGGTATTTTGGGTAAATACTTAAAAGTTACAACATAGAGACTTTGGCATAAAGGAACGTAAAAACTAATCAGGCGTCTGTGATAAATACATTTAAATAGTTATCCAATGTTTAAATGTGGCTATCTGAAAACAAATTTCCTTCTTTGTAAAATGGAGATGTACTTGGAATTGCAGTGCAATACACAATGAATAGACATTCTGTTTGAGTTTAGCTTAACGCATCTTACAGTTTCTATTTACATCAACAAACTTAGGTTTTGGTACACCTCTAAACAAGCCAGTTGGGGGATAACGGATTCTCTGAAATTAAGCAAATTGTAGGTACCCAGACATTTATAAGTATGGACTATCGACATTTGGAAACGAATAAATCCATTTACAATATCAATCTTGTGATAGAAAAGTGTTTTCCACCGTCTCAAACATTTCCTCAGGAGGTTATATTTTGACAGATGTTGGCCAGGTTTATCAACCCCATTCATGAACTTGTTGTATGTCTAATACATCGAGGCTGCTTGACATTGTTGGAAGACCATTTTCCATCTTCTTTTTTTTTATGTTGCATCTCTACTTAGCATCACTATGTAGTCATGTGCAACATCTATGATTTTCAGCATGTTAACAACTTTGTTGTCTTTCCATTGGACAGACAAACAATTTTCTTCCCTAAACCATCTCATATCTCCATGTTTTTTTTTCTTCTCCAGGTTTAGCCTTTCTTCATGCAAAGCAGGAAGCCTCTTCGTTTTTCTGTCACCATTCCACATGACGGAGTATCTTTCTCAAACAAATTCTTTACATGTTTTATTGATGTGTAAGAGTTCTCAAAAAAGATAACCTTGATTCAAGTATTGTTTTGAGAGGGATATTACAATACCATACCCTAGCCCATGTTCACTTGCAGTTGCCTCACCACATCTCTGCTCCCTATGTATAAACTAAAGTCACAAGTATAACCAGTGTGACTGTCTGCAATGACAAAGTTTTATTCCAAATTTTGCAGGTTTGTTTTTCAAGTCTGATTACTGACCGATGTTTGGATTTCACTAATCTTTTATCAAAAGCATGATTCATTAAGGGTTGGAACAATGAAGTACATCGACTTTTGAAGAAAACAATGAAAGGAGAAAGTTTGTCATCATCCTTTTCAGTCTCAGGGCCAATTACATGTATCATTGCTATGAGAGCTTTAAAACGAGACCGAGGAAAATATTCACGTGCTCATAGACCACGGTAGAGACTCTTCGTGATCCAATACCTGTCATAAGAAGGGACATTGAAAATCCCCATTTAGATAGACTTTTTTATTTCAGTATTGATTTATTTCCTGCCATGAATCATCATTGTTCGGTTATGTGCAGATATACATAAGTATTGGTATTTGTACATATCTCATTAATGAGATCATCAGTAAAAAAAAAAACTGAAAAAAAAATCAAAATGACTTCCAGGTTTACATGTTAGATTGAAAGGAGGAAGTTAATTTGGGCATCATATGTATCATAGAAATGTCATAGAATATTGTTGTCATTTATTTGGTTGGTGAGACTGTATTTTTCTGTGATTTTCTTACAGGGAGTGATGGTGTTTGTGATGGTGATCCAGGAGGTGACGATGGCGGTGAGGGTGATGATGACAGTGCTTGTGGTGGTGGTTTTGTTTGCTTTTTTTTTTTACCATGTGCATTGAGGTAGTTTTGGGTGAAGGGCGCATTGGTTTAATTTGCACAAAACCATCATCCTCCGCATAAAAATCAATTTTGATGCAGTCATTTTCACTTTCATCATGATCAAGTGCAGGACCCTAATTTAAACCAATATTTCTTTATTTTAAAAGTATAGTTTATCATTTTGTTGAAGATTTCTAGATTTTTCATAAAAAATATTGTATGGAAGTCCATTAATCACTAAAGTTCAGGACAAATTATTGATTTTTTTCTAATACTTGCCATGGTGATGTGCAACAAAATGTCAACGACAATATATTTTGTATTTATTGCTTTATCCCCTTGAACTTTGCCATTCATAATGCTGGTGTATTCCTATGCATTCTTTTTGACTTCTCTAAATTTATTTTTTTTACTATTTAAACAATTTTGGACTTATAGACTTTGTTTATTTTAGGCTCATATGTGATGCGTCTGAGAGGATGGGAAAAAATGGAATCGATGATTTTAAATCTCATCCTTTCTTTAAAGGTGTTGATTGGGATAATATTTATGAGTGTAAGTGTTTCCTGTTTTTTCATTATCATGCAGATGGTTTTCACTATCAAAAAGACTTAATGCCTATATGAAGCTTGAATATTGGTCTTGCCAGGCAAATGATAACAATTTTTCTGTTAACAGTTGGGTTAAAGTAAAAACCCAGACTCCAGGACGAAGTTCCTTTCTGTTAAAGTATTTAGACTGAAAAAATTAATTCATTTTTTTAAAACATGAAAACAAACTAATTAGTTCTTGTATCTTGGGCCAATGTGTCACAGTCTATTTTTTGTATGTATATATCAATTTTTTCCATCAGTCTTTTTTTCTTTTTGACAGATTTAAAATTTTTTTTTATATTAAAGTTTTCAATTCTTTATCAGATAGTTTATCAGATAGCAAATTTTTCTTATGTCCATCATATTGCTGACAAATAGTATATATATA
>JAUZNK010002391.1:0-11496 GCA_035046665.1 Euphysa ruthae
CAAAATAATCCGCCTGATCAGTAAAAAAATAAATTTGTTACAAAGAATTTGAGGCGGAGTTATATGAGCTTGTGGAATCTTTTATTTGGAAAATAAATATAGAAGATAACAAATCAAAAAAATTAATCGGGTTTACCAAAGGGATCGACTAGATGTTTTAGAAAATCAATCTAACACTGATATTTACAACGTCAGAAAAGCATTAATAAGATTACTTCAGGAGCATAAACATATAATGACGGTCGAAACCAATATTAAAACAATCAATTTTTTGATGACAGCTTTAAATTCACAAATAAAGCCTCAAAATCTTTTAGAAAACCAAAACAACATTTTGAATTAGCAAAACCTCAGATCACCTTTCACCGGCTCAGTGAACTTCCATTCTTATTTAATATTATTATCATTATTATATTTTCCTATCTAACCAATAAAATAATATACATTTATAATCTCGCTTAAATATTAGAAAAATTATTTGTTAATACAAATACTAAGACAATCATTGGATAAAAAATTGGTTAATAGGAGGGAGTCACTCATAGAGCAAGAGTTGACGAAAGGGAGTGACTCCGGAATACGCCATATTAAAATTGACTGTTTCCATTCATAACCCAAATCTGACAGCAATAGCTAATATGCGAAGAAAAATTTTAAAATAGAACGAATGGTATTATTATTAACGTAATGACGTATTTTTGAAAGCATGCTATTTGATCTATTAAGTTTTTAAATTAGTTAGTTAATATGATATTTCATCCAGCAAAAATATATTTAAATAAAGTTGTTTTTAAATCAAATTGTGTTCAAAGGAATTAATACCTTAGAATCTAGCTTCAGATGTAATGGTTTCGTCTTGTATGAGTTGCTCTAATTACGAAAAACATTAGCACATCGAGGTGTACTGTTTTATTAAAGAACCTTTGAAATATAAACTATCAATAATATATAAAACAGCCGTTATTCGAAACTTAAACTATTCGATTAAGATTATTAAAATATTTGTTTCACTTATAAATTTATAATTAGTTAACAGACAATCCCAATGATAATATTTTTTTAATTATCTTAGATTTTACCTAAAGTGTTCTAAATTATCGCTTGCCTTGATATGAATGATGCTGAATATTTTCTCCTTTTTGGGACGCTAAAGAAATAACGTTCGATTAACTCAAAATTAGGAACCTTGCTTGCTTGGAGTTTATAAAATAAAATTTAGATCAAGTTTAAGTACAAACACTATAATGAAGCAATCCAAGTCAAAATACAGTACCTAATACTTTTTAAGATGCCAGTAAATTGTTTAACATTTTGCTTGTTTTTGTAGTTCTCATCAAGTAAGTAAGTAAGTAAATAAGTAAGTATATATTTTGCCACAAACAAATATACACATGCTATGGAAATTACAAGACAAGATAATAGACCACAACAAACAACAACAAGTATAAACATTCAGATAAAAAACAAAAATAAAAACTATTTTATACCAAGTTATATATTTATATTTATTAGGTCTACGAATTATATCCAGAGAGCTAAAAAATTTTTCCTTGATCTTATGTTTAAAAGCGTTATAGTTTGTGATTAATTTTGTTTCATTAGAAAAGCTGTTCTATATAAAGGGACCTTCTGATGAGAGAAAACTTTTTCCCATGGTGGTACATTAAGGGTATATCTAACCTAAGATGGTTGTTGCGTAGATGGATTCTTCTATTATCAGAGACTTTAAAGATTTCAGACATGAAATTTAGGTTGGTCTACTGCAGAATATAAATGCATAGATTACAAATATTAAAGTATAGAGCCAATTTATGGCTCTATACTTTAATATTTGTAAAAAGGCAAACCGGATATTGTGTACCAATTATTTTTCTGAGAAACTTTTTATCAATATCTCAAGCAAGGTTTCTAGTTTATGCCCATGTTATATTCTTATTGTCCTCTGATATGGATGTTTTGTTTCAAAAAGGAAAAGCATCTTGTAGACAGAGTTCATTACAGGGGGTCAAGAAAAATCTACAGTAGCTTTGCTTTAGATCTTGGTTAACTGTTAATTATTGACAACAGTATTAGTGTGCACACAATACATTTACAGTTGTTTATGACTGAAACTTATAAGTCAATCAATCATACGAGTCCAAAACTAATTCAAGTTGTCTCTTCTCTTAAATGTGTACCATATATCTTTAGAAGTACCGTTGTATTAAATCTTCTTCACACTTTTTTACAACCTAGTTACATCACACACTTACCAAAATAACATAAATGACAACTACAAATTGATTAAAAAATGAAATGAGAACAGAATACAAGGTTTTAAGATCTCAGAAATTGAGTTTTAGAAGACTACTTTCGGTTAAAGGAAGAAATTTCGGTAAATTTTGTGAAAAAAAAAAATCGGCCAAAGTCAAGATTTTTGGTAATTAAAATTTCTGCTAGACTTAGTTTATTGAACTAAATGACTGCTTTCAAATGTTATGACACAAAATATCCTGAAGCTGATTAATAGAAGCCAAAATGGTCAATAAATGTAAAACTAACCTTTATTGGAGCAAATGTCAGCCGAAATAACTGGATTTGCAGATGTGATGCAAAAAAAAAAAGAAAGTTAAATAAAATTTATATTTATTCACAAATCCGGAAATCAAGGAACGTAAGAAATATTTCTTAGATATTATGCTTTACACTTAAATATTTTTCAAATGTGTTGGAACAAGCAAATCCAATTTTTATATAGAAGAAAGAAAGAGCAAATCGCTTTTCCAATATTTTTTGTTATTTTACGAAAGTTAATGATTAAAATTCTTTTAAAACATGTTTCGACTTTGTCATAAGGTTGTTTTTAAATGTTCATATGCTTCAAATAGTTGTTTTTCATGTCACATGACCATGAGTACTTTTAGTAAAATATACCTATTGCAATCAAATAATGTTACTATTCTATGTTGATGTTCAGACTTTGGAAACAAAGGTTGAAAATATAATATCGCTGGCTGGTAACAATAAAGGGATAAGCCCACCTCTCTAAAAATGTACCCCTTTAAAAAAATTCGCTTATAATATCAACTCAAAAAGATAAGTTCTGGAAAAGAATATTAGAGGATCTTGGATACGTATTCTTTTAAGCTTGAGTTACATTTAAAAAATATGACTTTTTTTAAAAAGTCTGGCCGCAACAACGGGTCATATTTTTAAAACCTCTACTACGACCCACTTTTGACGTTCTCATAAAAAAAAAAAAAAAAAAAAAAAACCAGCCAACCTTTATAACAACCATATACTCTTAAAAATCTTAAATCACAACCACTCACCATCAGCAATAAAAAGAGCTGCCAACCATGTTTATAATCACGATCACATATTATCAGTAAGAAAAGGAACTACCAGTTGTTTTTATAGACTCCACCACCTATTATTAGCCATTTGAATAAATTTTAAAAATATGATAATACAAGAGCTTCTAACAAAACATTTATAACGTGATGACCAAAAAGAAAGTAAGACACAAATGAATAAAAATTTCTTTAAACTATTCTACCAAATAATTCTATTTGCTCATTTCCATCAAGCTTTGGAAAACGTTTCTTCATCTACAGTGAATAGAGATTTTGGGAACGCTTCATAATGTTTTTCTTACATTCTCTCTGGGAATTATCTCATTACTGGAATGAAAATCTAGAAGACCAGACTTTTTTTAGCTTTCCTTTTAACCGATTTTCTATCAGATTTTATAACTAGAAAGTCACTGTAGCCAGCAATGAAAGTTTTCTACCAACAATGGCCTTGACATTTTAAAATCATAGGAGTATAATATTTTGAAATATTTCTTTTCAAGTAACCACTCTCACCAGCACGTACAGATTATCATCATCAAAATTTTAAATTTTAAGCTTTCACTCTGCCATTGCTTTTTAAAAATGATGTTCTTAATTACATTATTACTTATCTTTTATACTTTGTTTTTATTTCTAGTTCTTTTCAAGTTTTTAAATAGTTCTTCCTTATTTCTCGATTGGTTGATGATAAACCTTTAAATGAAATTTATTAATTTTAGATTAATTTTATGAACAGATTTTGTGCACTCATGCGTTTAAAAATTGATATGGTATTTCTATTTTATTTGGATAACATATACTTTCTGTATAGACATCAACGTTCCCTATTGCTTAAATCATCTATAAGCGAGTTAATTAATGTATAATTAACAAAAGTTTAAAAACTTCTCGCTTTCTTAGTGCATATGAAGCATTGAAGTAAGTCTTCCATATTTTCTTTAGTTACTCAGTTCTTCAAAATGGTAATACACTTTTCATGCACTATTTGCGGTAAAACAATTTTTCAGAAATCGAGTTTAACTCGCCACATGAAGGCACACGGCGTGACGAAATATTGCATTGAAAATTTCAGGGAGTGGTTCATTATCTAATGATTTGAGCAAATCGTCCGGTGTCATTGGCCAATCGATAGCGTAAATTTTTTCGTATTCATTTTGCAATGGATCATAAGCCCAAACGATTTCACTAACCCCTCGTAACAAAGGCCGCTTCGGTATAAAATAGTTACAGAGTATTTACATGGATTTAATTCTGAAGGGTGTACTAGTAAATATCTCCCAAATGGAAAATAGGATAGAGATTCTTCAAACTCTTTCTCGAAGTTTTAATGGTCTTGTGTCACGCATAGCTGATTCAGTTAGTCGGTTTTCTTCGCTCAATACAATGACATCATTAAATAGTTCATTTAGAAGGTATGCTTCTTTGTTTAATAATATTCTAAGTCTTATCTTATTAATTATAATATTAATAATGTCATCTTTTATTTCTTTCGACTAATCTTCAAGAGATTTATTTCCATATAAAGGCGATAGTGCAAATTTAATGTAGCACGATTGATGGAAGTAAACGTCAGCTGCAAACATATCACGTAAATTTCCACTTAAATACAACCCTAAGCGTAATGCTGCAGGATCTAATAGATGAGCACTACCTTCATTCATTACATCCATCAGGAAAAATAATTTATCAGCTGTAGCTTTTAAAGAACAACGTGATAATGTGACCTTGTTTGCAAGGATTGCTGTCAATATCTCTTTTACGGCTGCAAGAAAAACAAAGTTTATCTCCCATAGGTTCTATATTTGATCTTTTTACTCTAGTTTCCATTGCTATTAGTTCAGTTTCAGATAAAACATTTGGAGTTTCTAAAAATATAGATTTTATACCAAATTTGTGTATAAACTGTTGGCTGTTATTTCGGAAAACAGTTCTACATAACTTGTGAAAATTTCTGTAAGTTGGGTTTAAAGCAACTCTATTTCCGACTTCAGTATACTCGTAAAAATCATCATCTAGAGGTGTGAAAATCATTTGCCATACATTCGCCAAGACAAAAGTAAACTTTTGTAGCAAATTAAACATTTACCACAGTCGTCTCTACCTTTTGGCGTAAGTTTTCGACAGTTGCATTAAGTTTATTATAGTTTTACAACATGTAATGTAATGTAAATTTAAAAAAAGAAAGAGTTTTTAGCTTTTTTATTATGCCTTAAGAAGTGTTGTCTAAAATAATGCGATTTTGTTAATAATGTTTGTTTGTGAATTATAGAGATTAGCATCTGATTTCATTCTTCAGCTATATTGATTTTTTAGGTTGGAACGATTGAAAAGCTAAAAGAAATATATATAAGCAAATTTTTGACTTTTACATCGTGACATCTAGAAAACTTTAAATTGAAAAATTGTTGACAATTTCGATATGTATAAATGTATAAAACAATATCGATTTGTATCTGTTTTTTTTTTTTTTTTTTTTTTTATGTTGTTATTAACGTAAATTTATCAAACTTCGAGTTGTAAAAGTTAAACTTTAAAAATAATATGGGATTGTAATTAATTCATTAGTAACGTTTAATAAACGTTTAAGAAAAAGACCTTAGATCTACCTATCTATCTACCCATCTATCTATTTACTTATGTTTATATATAACAGCACATTCATCTGATAAATGAGGAGCAACCTAATAAAGCTTATGTTGTTAATATGACACCAATAAATGCAACTTAGTTTTGGACCTATGAAGTTAGCTACTCGTTCATCCATGATATTTTACTTTGCTTGTCTATATAATTCCCAGTCGTCTATTTGATGGTGATTTGTTTGTCTAAAATTCCTAGTCGTCCATGCTATTGTGATTTGCTTTTTTGAAATATTTGTAGTACAGCTTTTGTGAAATAAATTTTCGAAAAACTTTTTTTCTGAGTTAGGTATAATTTGAAGTTCAGTATTTTCATTTTTCTTTTATTTTCGTTTTTTCAGATTTTTTTATTGCATAGTGCACATTGCTGGCCGAACTAAAACTCACAATATAACTACGAATCTACTTTGTATCATTACCTTATTAGAAAAACTGTTACCAAATATTAACTAAGATGTTAAAATATTAAAAATCCTTGGATACAAATCTTCCAAACTAAAAAAAAGACTCTATATGAAATTTTTGAAAAACAAAACTCTTGTAAACGAGGTAAAACTTATTTGATAAAATAATTAAACGGTCGAAAAATAGTAAATTATTCAGAAAATTTATTAAAACAAGAATGTAATTCAATATTGTTTCAATGTAATTCAAGACATGGAAAATAATGAAAGAAGTTATAGGCAAACTTAGAGATGACACCAATAATTTCTCCAATAATGCTTACTCATAAAACGGTGTCAATAATAATGCTTGCAACATAGAAGAACAGTTTAACTCCCTTCTTACAAATATTGGAAAAAGTTCATTAAAAAAGATTCTAAAACCAATAACTAAACTTAAAAACTGCCTTACAAAGGTAAGCTCTGAATTTCAGTGCAAATGATTTAATGGACATGTGCTTTTAGAACTTAGGAATTATTTAGTAATGAAGTTACTAAGTCTTTTGAAAACAATGAAATGACTTTTGGAGTTTTTATAGATCTTTCTAAAGCTTTCGATACCATCGAACACAGAATACTTTTAAGCAAATTAGGACATTATGGTGTTTCTCGCATTTATTTGAGTTGGTTTAAAAGTTCTTTAAGTAAAAAAAAATAATGCGTTTCTAACAATAACCATGCTAACTTTAAATAACAAGATCCAGTTCTCGGACCTCTGATATCTGCATATGGCTCAGAGGTTGGTCATACACTTTACATTGGTTAAGCCACCGGTTCGAGCCCTGTCGCGGTTGGCCATCTTTTAACAAGTTCTACTTTCGATGATCTCCCGCCATTATGGTGAATAAATAAATTTAAAAAAAAAAACCTCTTCCGTTTTTAGTTTATTTAAATGATCTTAGGTGTCCCAAAATGTACATTTTATAATGTTTGCAGACGCGACAAATATTTTATATCTAGCCTTAATATTATTGAACTTTTTGATTCATTGAAAATTGAATTCAACAATGTTGAGTTAGTAAATTTTAAATATCCCTAAACACAGATAAAACTAAATTCTCAATTTTCCACTATAAGCGAAAGAAAGATCAATTACATTAAGATTTACCTAAACTTGAAATGTGTAATGTCGCAATGGAAAGAGTAAAAGCAACTAAACTTCTTGGTGTATTAATCGATGAAATGGGACAATAACATTGCTAGTATTAAAGCCGAAATGTCTAAAAGGATTAGAATCTTATATAAGTCAAGGTATTTATTAAACTTTTTTAACAACTATTTAATTAACAACTGTATTATCCTTTTATGCATTTTCATATCATCTACGCTAATATTGTATGGGAAAGTACTTTTAAAAGTAAACTTGATAGTAACCTTAAGGGGGCACAACCCATAAAATTTTGAGCAAATACTGATTCTTTTTTTAAATTTTCAAAAATACATTTTTCTAAAGTAAAATTTAATAACAATATCGATTTCACAACCCATTTTTTATGAAAATGATGAGAAATTACCCTAAAACGGAATTTCCTAGAGGTAGCCTAAAATAAATTCCCTAAAAACGTCCGTAGTAACGGTTGTTTCTTGTTGAAATAGTTCACTTTCCACACACTTCTCAAGCCATTTTTGGCTTCTTATTACAGCGCTCAAAACTACGTAACCATTACAAGATATCATATTAATGTTTGAAAAATTCTTATTCAGAGATGTTTTTTCTGAGTTGATAAAAACGATCTTATAAATTGAAAAAACAAAAGGTTTCAACTGGAAATAAGTTGATTTAGCATACAGAAACTTATTGAAGGTCTGATAAGAACAATATCACAGTTTTAATAAGTCTCTGTCTTTAATGCTATTTGTAATTTTAGAAAGGAATTACGGTCATTGATATTAAGTATTGAGTAGATATTCCCGAGGTTGTAAAAATGCAATCAGATCGAAAAAGTCTGATCCTGAGAAATATTACACAAATTTATTAAAAATCATATTTGGGGTCCATCCACACCAGCGATGAAATTTTCTGCAACAAGGAATATTTTTTAACGTCCAAGAGTTTACAATAAACTAAACATTGACTGGGACTCAAAAAGCTTCTTGAAAACACCTGGGGATAGCTGTGTAAAAGCAAGAACGTATTTATCATATTCAAAAAGTGTCATTACGAGAGCATTTGGACAAATATTTCGGGGAATGAAAGTTGGCAGATGCAATTATCGACAAATTGCAAAACTAATATGAGATTGCTGTCTTGATTCCTGAATTTGTGAATAAATATAGATTTAATATTTTTCTTTCCTTTATTGCATTAAATTTGCAAATCTAGTTATTTTTGCTCCAATTAAGGTTAGTTTTTACATTTCTTGATCATTTTGGCTTCTATTAATCCATTTCGGGATATTTTGTGTCATAAGATTTGAAAGCAATAATTGAGTTTATTAAGTTTAACAGAAATTTTAGTTACAAAATATTTTGACTTTAGCCGACATTTTTTCACAAAACTTACTAAAATTCTTCCCTTTACCTAAAATAGTCTTCTGACACTCAATTCTGAGATCTTAGAACCTTGTATTCTGTTCTCTTTTTTTATTTTTTTATTCGATTTATTGTTGTCATTTATTTTGGCAAGTGTGTGATTGTAGCTACATAGTGACATCATTGGATATAACAAGTAACAAGTGTTGTAACAAGTAACTGTACCCAATTTATGCTTGTCGTTGATTTTAGCTTTATTTACATTACGGTTGTTGAAGATTTGTATATTTCTACTCGCTGAATAAAAGTAACTAGAAGTCATGGTGAGAGATATATGTCAGAGAAAGGAAAAAGTTGTTTAAGATATGGAAATTTTTGAGATATGAAGGATATAGTTAAAAACTTAAAAGAAGTCACTTATGGAAGTTTAAAAGTTTCAGTACATTGGTAAGAAATATTTATCCCATAAAGAAATGACAAAATGGTACTTGTTTTGCTTTGAATGAACGATTTTGATAAAAAGATCTGGTGTGATTTTGAAAAATTCTGTGTGTTCGTGTGAATTTTGTAGTGTACTCACAATTTGTTATACCAAATATTTTTTGTTTTCACAAACAGTTATATAGTATCATTGGTCGTATTTTAAACAAATTTTACAATTGTAATCTTTTCTTCAATATTATATTATTCATCATTAATAACCTATTTTTGAGATCGATAGTGATGTGAGAAGGATATGATGCAGTAACATCCGTTATAGGATTTTGGTAAGAACCTCCCTAGCTGTTTGTCACAGTAAAATTCTTCATAATATTGATATGAGAAGAAATATTTCAGAAAAGAAATATAAAGCTATTTTAATTTCATAGAATGAAAAAAATTAAGATTACTCAAAATAATTTTGCATCTCCTATATTTTTCCAAGGCACAGAGTGGTTTATGAGCAATGAAACGTACATCGAGATTAATTGGTATGTCCACTGATCTAAAAGCCAAGTTTGATTAGAAACTTTGAAATAGCCTACCGTTAAACAACCAATCACAAGCACGCCTTGTAACAAAAAGAAAATCTTAAAAATTGCAAAATTATATTACTATGATATTTACAACTTATAATTTTAAAGGTCTATTCATCAAATATTTCTTTAACACAGAGTTATAGATACTTTTAATATAATACCTTCTCATTTATATCTTGATATTTATAAATATTATTTTCTCTTCATAAAGAGGGCGTAAAATATCATCAGACCTTTAACTGCTTGCTCATAAACAGGATGTTTTTCAAAAATCTGTGAAAATCTGGTCTACAAAAGCTAAAAAAAGTATCTGTTGTTTCTACTATATCTACTGCTTCTAAAGTCTTTGAAAAGTTTCTCTTTCGGCAATTAACTGATTTTTTGGAGGACAAGAGGACTTTTCTACCCAACACTCTTTGTTTCGTCTTCTTCAGAAGTGACAAAAATATGAGATTTGTAACTTTTCTGACGATAACTCTTTGTACACATGTGATATGTTTTCTTATAACACTCAAAACCGGTTATATAAATTTTCTAAACATATTCGAAATATTTGTATTGTAGCCAATAATAAGATATCTTGATTGATTAGAATGAGGAACCATATGAATGCTAGTCAAGCTAGAACCCTTGTAAATAATTATATTCTTGCTAGAATTTTGTACTATTCTTCAATTTCGATATTTTGCAAGAAAATTTAATAACAGCTGATTCATAGCGTTAAAAATCGTGTCCTTAGAGCCATCTATCAGAGCCAAAACTTTTCATTCGATGAATTGCGACACTCAGTATTCATGCTAAACATCTTCAGCTCTTAATGATTGGAAAATTTAAATCGGTTAACTAACTTAATCCAGAATTAATGTGGGAACACTTTTGTATAAAAAATTTAATACTACACTCTGCTAATACTACTTACTACATACGGAACTAATGCACTTATTTTTAAAGCTTGTTTTCTCTGAAATACCATTCCGACTGACTTGAAATTTTCTCTCTCTATTTTTTGTTTTTAAAAACTGGTTAAGAAGCGAAGGTTTTTTAAATGTAGTTGTTGTATTTGCAAATAGGTTTTCTAATTTTTCAAGCACTCAAATATAATAAAAAAAAAAATGATTGGTTTACATTAGCATTTAAATGTATGATACAATTTTTCGCTATGTCATTATTACCAACATGAAACAAATATTATTGATTGATTTTTCCTCCTTCTAAGTATTTACGATAGTCTGCCTATCCATGTAATTTGTATTCACAAACTGATACGAAAGTAGGTTTAAACCATAAATTAAACTTATAAACATTATGAGCAAGCTATAATTACACTCCTAAAAGTCTTTTAACAGATTCTCAGTCTTTTTAGAAATATACCCTCAGAAAAAATTAAATTTTTGATCAAATTAATATTGTAATCTTCTCCAGATCTAAAAGCTTCCTAAAATTACCTGGAGTTATTTCTTTCACATCCACTGTGTATTTATTTATGAAACATTCTATTTATAAAAATAATTCCGTGCATAAATTAGACTAAACCGCTTCAAACTTTAATGCCTAATACGTGATTATCTTTTTCAAAAGCATATATATA
>JAUZNK010002392.1:0-11495 GCA_035046665.1 Euphysa ruthae
TATTTCTTTGGCACGAGTATATAATGAGTCGATGACGTTTTTCTTAACAGAAGTTGAGTGGCATGAAGAGAAGTTTACATATTGTCGGTTTTTGGTAGATGTTGACAGGGAGTGATTTGTCGGGATGTCGAGTTAAGAGTGTGTCCAAGAATGCTATAGAATTGTTGTTTTCGTTTTCGATGATAAAGCTTATTTGTTGATGCAGGTTGTTTAATATTTCGAAGAAGGCTTGAAGATATCGTCAACAAAGCGTTTCCAAACTTTGGGTCTGTGTGTTGTGGCGATGAGCGCAAGTGATTTGTGTGACTGCATGTAAATTTCGGCAACTACGGAAGAAGTGGGTCCACCCATTGCGACGCCATCAGTCTGGCAGAGATATTTATTATTGTATTTGAAACGTTTTTGTCAAGAGAAATTTAATAATATTGAGTAATTTGGCCGGAGGGATAGGTGTCTTTTCTTTTAGAGAGCTTTCGTTCTCGAGAAGGTCTTGGATAATGATGAGAGTCTCGTTTATTGGTACGTTTGTGTATAATGATGTGACATCGAATGAAACCATACATTCGTCATCCCCAATTCGAATGTCTCAAATAAATTTCGAGAATTCTTTGGAGTTTTTTGATTGGTAGTTCGAGTTTTTTGTGTGTGTTGATATGATATTCGCGACTTACTTCAATAAGTTGTAGAGTGGTGTGCTGGAGTAAGATACAATTGGACGGATGGGGATATGGTTTTGTGTATTTTAGGTAAACCGTAAAAACTTGGTGCAGGCGAGTCAGTAGGTTTAATTTTGTACTACAGTTTAATTTTGATGATTTTTTGATTTTTTAGGAAAATGAGTTTTTGAGTGGTTTCGCTTTTTGTGGATTCAGTAGGATCTTTGGTAAGGATTTTGTAAGGACCGACATTAATATGTTCGTAGCATTTCAAAATGTAGGTGAGTTTTTCAAGGATAACTGTAGATCGTCCTTTGTCTGCAGGTAATATGATTTCTTTTCGATTTTTTAGAGATTTTATGGCTTTTTGTTCATGCGATGTTAAGTTAGGTGTTTTAAATTGTTGCAACGTAAGGCTAACTAGTATCGGCTTCTTCTTTGGGTAGACTACGAACTGAAATTACAGGAATAGTCAGAGTACGATATGGAACAATGGAATAACTAAGTCCTGTTTTTAATACGGATACCTCATTTTCGGAGAGTTTTTCGTTTGATAAATTAATTACCCATTGATAAATTAATTACCCATCGATCAGTATTGGTGTTTTGTGATTTGATGGTTCAAGGACGTAACAAATTGAACTTTTTAATTTGTCCAGACTTCGTAGACTCAAGTTGATTGTGATATTTTTTATCGTGTAGAGAATTTATGAAGTTAAATGGTTATTCGTTTAAGGCTTCTTTGATTTTGACAGTTTTTGTTGCAATTTTTTCAGAAAGGGATTTTCGTTTGTTATCGTTTGTTATGGAAACGTCGCTCAATAAATATTATAACTCACGACATGTTGTTTTAATTTTTCTATTTAATAAATTACAGATACGTACAAGATTACAAAATGACAGAATTCTTAAGGTATGAAATAAAGAAGAAACATCAGAAAGAAAAGATTTGAAACTAGTATTTCTCAAGGTAGAGCGTTGGACTGATAGTTTTTTATTCAAGTGATAAGTTCTACTTTAACCCCAAACCTGACAAAAATAACTAAAATGAGAAAATATATTGAAAAATAAATAGAACGAATTGTATTATTATTATTTTTGATACATAATTAGATCGATTAAGTTTTTTGATAAGTTTTATTGACATGAGGCTTCCATGATTGCTCTTGTAATCCATGTTTTATTTATAACACCTTTAACATGGTAAATGTAGGTGTTAGATTTCTTCTTTATAGGTGTAATAACATGCATCCTTTACCAATATTAACAGACATGCCAGGAATTGATGTTGAAAAGCCTGACAATCTAATTGGATTTCTAGAATTTGTTGTATGTTTATCGGTTTTACATTTGATTATTATACAAGTGCTTGGAACAATAGTACGTCTCAATAACACACATTTATTTGGGTTTAATTCTTCCAAATAATATAAAAGAGTGGTATAAGCTAAAAAATGAGCCCTCACTAAATTTCTTACAGAAGTTATGACTAATAGTGTAAACAGAGATTTCGCTTTTTTTTTTTTTTTTTTGCTTTAAAATGCCTGTCTATAGCTTAGAAATTATAAATTATAAATTCATAAAATGGCATGCAAGGGTTTATAAACTATAAACCAGGTAAAATTGTTTTTATAATGTTGACTGCTTTTTCTGTACATTTGCAGATAAAACCTCTTGTGTTTTTTTTAAAGTTTATTGGGTATTATGAAGCCCACATTGATTTCTTGAGCATCACAATCTGGCATATAAAAAAGCACCCAACAATATTTGAATTGATGATTAGGTGTATTTAGTTACACTTCAAGCAGTTTCTGTCCATTTCATTAGATTCCTTACAGCAGAAAATACTCAGGTCAAAGTTTTAAGTAAAAAGAGCAAATAGGGGGCCCCGTTGATATAAGGCTAATTTTAAAAGGTCATTTCTTGGGAATCGGTTGGAATAAGAGGCTGAATTTTCCAGGGAATTCATTATTTATTAATTCCTCTTAACTGTATAAAAATCATCAACATCTGAGACATATGGTGGCATTTATTTTTCTGCTTTAATTGAGATGGAATGACACGAGTGTTATTTTCTGATTCATGGTAACATTGTCATTACTCAATTTCTTTGTCTAGCCAGTCAGTCTTATTGAGTTTCTGTACTGTTTTAATTGTTATGATGAGATTAACATGTGTTATTACAGCATTTTTTTGTCATTTATAGGAATTGTTTCATAGCTGCTGGTTTATATGTCTTGGTATTTATATTCACATGTTATCAAAAATGGGCGTTGAATCGTGGTTATTCTCGATTATAAATCTGGTAAAGTTTAACAAATTTTACGAATGTTGATTTTAAAGTTATGAATTAAGTTCTCTAACTTGATTCATAATATTTACGCAAATCATTATTCATGTAATGAATTTAACCTAACAAGCAAATTCCTTTATTGTAAAAAATAATGGAGTGTCGTTTTCTAGTATTATTTATTTAGCAAATTAACCTAATTTTAAATTTTGTTGAAAGAAAAATATCTTGCTTATACTTACTGATGGTTGTTTTTGTAGTTCTGTACTATTAGAAAAATCTTATTTCCTCTCTTGATTCATATAAAAAGTAATGTAGCATATATGTACCAATTAACTTGAGTCACCATATTGTGTGATTTTTGTTTGAAGAGCTGATGTGAGTTTATGTGCCATTTATCTGCCCTTATAAATATTTTTTTTCTAAGTATGGTTATTACTTTATATAAGCACCAATTTTGGAGTACTGAAACGGTTATTCTCAGTCCACATGGTCCATAATTTCTTTCGCTATATGAAACGTATGTGCAGTGAGACTAGGTTTATAAATCAGTAAATATGTCCTTAAATCAAGTTTTAAATCTTGTATGCATATATTTTTGGAAATGTTATGATGTCAAGATACTAAATATGGAAATTTTATCTGTATAATCCTTTTTTTTTTTTTTTTTCTTTTGTTACAATAATTTTCTTTTTTTTTTTATCACCCGATTTATAAATTTGTGGTTTTATTGAAAAACTATCACTTGCTTTGTGTTTCTTAGTATTTTTATTGCGCTCAAATATTTATATTGCAAAACACTTCTGTCATGGATCCAGAAATTCACCAAAAACATTGCAAGCGGTCAGATGAAGACATGGAACAAGCAAGTGGTCAGATGAAGACATGGAACAAGCAAGTGGTCAGATGAAGACACGGAACAAGCTGTTGTTCAAGTTAATAATAATGAAATGAATATTAAAGAGGCTTCCCAAGTTTTATCTATGAAGTATGCACAATTGGGTCCAAATGAATTAATATCAAAAGAAGAGAAAATTTTGCTTGATTTTGTACTGTATATGAAGGAGCCCAGCCAGCCGCTCTCAATTATGCATATTAAAGCCTACACATGGGCAGTTGTGAAAAGAATTTGTTGGCCAATGCTGTCTAATGAAGAAACCTGTCCATCATCTAGGTTGTGGGGACTTTAAAACACGGCATGCTGATCAAATCACCTTCCACAAACTTGAGAATCTTAATCGGGCCGTTTACAAATGTGTAACCATTTCATAGCACTGAAGGATGATGTATTAGAAAAAAGTACAAAACCACAACATTTAATGCAGATGAATAAGTTAATCTAGCAGCTACAACAGGGAGAGTTGTTGTTGCTAAAGCGTCAATTAAAAGTAAATTAATCCGATCAAGTCTTACCACCAATGATGATCTTTGAAAAATAAAGTCTGAGATTTCCATAAAGTACACCCGTCACATTAAACTGTCACATTACAGGTTCTCATCCTGGATTACATATGATATTGTATTCCAAGCTAAAAAAATGACATTGCAGTCATTCTGCTACCTCCACACTCAACAAACATACTGCAACCTTTAAATGTGGGTGTTTTTCTAAAATAACTGATGGCATGAAACTCTAGGTATTTTGCCCAGGTCAATATCAAAGCATACCAAAAAGTAATTTCACTGCTTTTTTTAAAGATGATTTTGAAAAACTATGACAATATCTACTATCAAGAACGGTTTCAGAAAGTGCAGAATTTATTCATTTAACCTCTTGCTTAATGCCAACCAAACCTATGTTAGTACCAGCAGACGTATAACCCAACGTTGCTACATCAACTGGCCTACAACCAAACCCTGGTGGTATAGTACCTGGTATACAGACCAATCATACTCCCTGATGCAGAATCCAGCCTATTCTAGTACTTGATATGCAGCCCAGTCCTATTACAAAGACACGAAGCCAAACTCTCCAGAAGTTGCTATTGCATCTGCTGTAACATTGCCATTCATGGAGACTACAGAAAGTATCCATTCTAGTATTCAATCAATTCTAAAAAGACCAGATGAAGCTGAAAATAACCCACCAATGTTAGCAATGTCCAATGAATTGATTGCAATATTTCCCAAAGTTTCCTCTCCAGAATAATTTGCAGTACTACCGCTTGCTGTGCATTGTCAGTCCTTGATATAAATAAAGCAACACCTTTATCTGCAGCATCATGTTCTTCATCTGTTAATAAAAAACACTAACATCTGCAAATGTTGGGACGTCGGCTGTTGATTTCGATATGGCATCGGCACAAAAGACACAAACCCTAGATATTTCATTTCAGCAACTAAGAATCTACTTGTAAAGGCTAACATTGTTCCACAGTAACTAGCAGATATTTTTTATATACCTTGTGCAAAGCCAACGAAGAATAAATTATCAGATTTCAACGGAAGCTTCAACAGAGTTATCTCACATGACCAGTTTAAACCTTTAGTTGTCTATGACTAGACCCTCCGAATGTCTTGATTAGGTTATTTTATTTTTAGGCGAGAGAAATTTGATTATACAGTACTCCTCTATGGCATTGCACCCTAATTACGTGATATTGGAAACCAAATTGCGTGATGCTTCTGTTGTCGATTTTAGTTGATTTTGATGCGATATCTTCATGAAAAAGACCCATAATGTCTTTTTAATAAAACATGATTACTTTTTTTTAAACTAGACTCACTTTTTCTCGCGAACTTGTCCAAACTTTTTTGAGGTATTGATGGTACTGAAAACGGTAGAACATAGTTACATTGTGGTTTGTTCCAGAGCAAATGAGTAAGAATTAGAATATCAGGTAATTAGGTACATATACGCTATATATTAATAATGAAAAGTAATGATGACAAACAAGGAAGGCAGAAAGATCAAATCAAAATTCAAAATAAGCAAAAAAAGGCTATTAATATAATATTACTTAGATTTTAATAACACAAATATATAGTCTGTCAAATCTTTTTGGAATTTTATGACTTCGGTAAAGTTTGAAGAAAACTACATAATTCATGGAACATGAAAAACTGAGACTAAAAGCAATAGTTAGAACCTTTATAAAGTTATTGAAATATGTTTTACTCTACTGCATGACTCACTGACCAGGAAAGGAGGCTATTTCATCTTGGTTAAAGGAACTTCTTTTCCTCTCCAATTTTACGGCACATAATTGGTGAAAGATAAAACAAGTAGCTGAACCATTTATTGAGATTTAATTTAAGTATCGTTTGGTTATATGGCAACCTAGCCAATAAAATTGCGTAGAAATTTCTTTTATAGAATTACGGAAGTGAACAGAGTTTAATTATGATAGTTGTGATTGATAGTCTTCAAAAATATAATAAAGATGGTTTCTACAGAAAAAACAAGACTTTATTGCTGTTTATATAACAGTTAACATATGCTTGTATTATGAATGACCTTTTCTCTCATTAAATAAACTATCATTTGAACAAATCATTTTCTCATGAGGAGTATCGAACACCCAACCTATTGGTTTAAAATCCTTGTTCTACTAATGAGTACAATTACTGGCAAAAAAAAATTGATTTATATTATGTATGTGACAATTTCAGAGTTATCTACCTCTGATGCTACTGGTGACCCGTTCACCCACCCCATTATTATGGTGTTGTTATAGATGGATAGATATGAAAGTTATTAAATAAATACTGTATATTATTTTAAAAAAAGATGAGGATTCGAACGTTATAGCCACTATTTCCATTTTGATATTTTTCACAACATTTTGTTAATTCTATGTTCTGAAGGAATTAATATGGGCTACTTTTGATGTTGTTATGAGTTACCACATATCGATTTACTTATTAAGTGATTTGAAACTAACGTTTAAAAGGCAGCTGTTTTTGTTTTTGAAATATGATTTTGTTTTAATGGCTTATTGTTAATGAGTTTGTTTAAATGTTTTGAAAGTTTATTCCGGCAGAATTATGGCCATTTTTTCTGAATCTTGCATTTCATATTGCTTGTTTTATGATTGTCTTGGATTTATGGGATGGATACAAGTAATCTAAGCAATGTAGCCAACGCTTCCAACTTTGAGTTTTTTGAGAAATGGACCCCACTGTTGAGCTTTTGGAAAAATGGAACCCACTGCTCACCCTTTTCCCTGGCATTTTTTATTCAAAACCATAAAAATTTGGTATTTTTGGAAAGGAAATTTCATACTGATCACTTATTATTAAAGAAAATATGTCTTGAAATCAAATGGAGAAGAGTTAAAATTGTTTGAAGTTTATCTGTAATCAAAAATGACTAATATTGTGATATATTTAAACTCATTAATGTTTTTCCCCTTTTTGTTCATTTTTACTCATTTGCTGGCACATTTTACTGTATAGTTTTAAACTCATTTATCTATAGTTCATGATAAAATATTTGTCAGCCTAACATGTTCCTGATTATCACGGCTGTAACACAAAATGTGTGAGAGAGAATGGACAAGCTCTGATGCTAGGCAGTAAACTTGTATAACTTCCTTTAATTGAATCGTAGTCATCTGACCATTCCAAAATGTTGACAACAATGATGGAAGGACAGAGACTGACAAGAGAAACAAGACAAAAATTTAATGTATTCAATGCAGATCATTAGTTATATTGTGTTATGGTGGATATAACATTCTCAGATTCACATGAATAAGAGGTATGGGTTGACTAATGAGTTTTGTTGGGTGTGTAGGTGCTCTTATGTCGAACAGTGGTGACTTGATGAGCTTCTAAAAATAACTTTTTGCTAACGGAAAAAAGTTTACGGTGAATGTTTTGCCCTTAGACTTGTACTGCTAATGATGTTATATGTGCACGCTGAAAGAGAAAGGAACTGGGCTCTTCATTTGTATGCACATAAAGAAATGATACCATATTTCTTTGCTGTGGGACACTTTAACTATGGAAGTCAAGATATGGATATTATTATTATAATGGTATGAAGATGTTACGTCTGTCTTAAACGCATTCTTTTGAGGTGACCACGTGCTGAGACATCATGATGTCATTTGAAATAGAATTTAAGTTGACCTGGTCGTTGGGAATGGGACCAAGAGGTTTAAATTTAAAACCAGATAATTTTAAAAAATGGACTAAAAATGTGTAACACAATTTTAAAAAAACGAAAGTTATTGGGAAAATCTACCAGAAATTTGTATTCATCTGCTAGACACAACACCCAAGTTCTCAGTCACTTATAAATACTGGTGAAGTCACAGTGGGGGAAAACATGGCCAATCAAAATCCATCAATGTAATTAAAGTGATAGCAGCCACTCATTCTTCTTTTAAGTTATTTTTGTGGATGAAAAAGACTGATTGGAGTAAACTGACATCAATTTTAAAACTTTACCACCATTTTTACAACCATCAGATCCAGCTATTGAACTTAACATTATTTGTGCTCCTTTCAAACGATTATCTGGAAAACAAACTTAGAAAGCCATTTTCCAACTCTTGATCCCTGTCAGTTGTGTTATCTGAAACAAGCTCACCATAAAGTAAAGCAAAGTACAAAGATAAAATTTCATATTAGCAGTACAAAGTGTATATATCATGTGTAATATCTAGGATACTTATTATCTATTGAAACTGAAATAATTTGGGATTTCTTACTTGTTCATACTTGTTTAGACTAAGAACTTCTTTATCCATCTTATCTATCAATTCTTCACAGATTTTAATATATAAATAAAACCATCTATAGGGAATAACTATTTTGTCCTTTTTTTCGATTCGTGATAAAACATATTTTTCTATGTAAAAAAAAATTGTTTTTAATATGGATGGATGCGAAAGTGTCAGAGAAAGGACTGAAGTTATTAATCCTTCTTTTTAATACTGAAGCTGTTAGCGACGAAGTAATGAAACAAATAAAGTGCAGGCATAAAGGTGTGTTGTGTTATCGCAATTATTGTAATTATTATCTATTGAGGGACTTTATCGAATTGTATAACCACGAGGTCAGTTTAGTTTTTTTTGTTCTGCTTTGTTTTTACGTACGAGTCGATGTTCAGTATTACTCTGCTCGTGTTCATAAAATTAGCTATCGTCCGATGAGTTTTGCTCTTTTTGTGAGGAAGGTTGCGAGAAAAAGTGGGCTGTGTCACTGAATGACAGTTCTGATTCCGATACAACTAGTTCAGATGGTTCAGATGACAAGTTGTTGGCAATAATATTTTTTTATGATAGGGATATATTGTTACTCAATGCTTTTACTTTTTAAACGTTTTTATATAGTTTTTATATAGAATTGGATCCTTTGTTCTATTTTTAAAATTTTATTCAGAAAATGAGTTATTCTAGACAGCAGGAGAAAAACTTCAATTGATTTATAAATTCTTTTAATCCATTCTAACTCTTTTCCGCTTGATTTTAAGACCCAAGTTATTTAAAAAAAGTGATCAGCATGGAATTTTCTTTCCAAAAATACCAAATTTGCATGGTTTTGAAAAAAAAAAAAATGTCACCCAAGGTGGCCCAATCCTACAAACGCTCAAAGGTAGCATCCCTTAAATTAATTGTAATCATCCCATCGACCCTAAAAAAAAATAAAACTTCATGCAGTATGAGAAATGCAAGGCCTTCCAACAATCTGCCGGACTAATTCCATATAGTTTACTGACGGTATCAGTTCAGTATTATATGTTTAGATTACTCATATATTTTATTTTATACCAGATGGTTTTTCATTTTATAATCCATATTCTTTGGCATGTCATCATAATATTTAAATTGTTGTTATTCAAGGAATGGTTCTCTAAATTCCTTAAACTTTGCGAATTTATTGTTTCGTTTCGTGAGATTAAAAATACGTTTGATACGAGGTTTAAAAGGTTTGAGATTGTATTTGCAAAATTAATATATGCTATTTGCCTAGTACTTTAATATTCCCAAAACAAAATGTATGCTAAATCTAAATTTATATTGCATTCGAATAAAATTTTTGTTTGAAGTTATTGATATGGCTTTAACTACATTTTATGCAGAAATAAGCTGCAAATAGCTATTTAGTTAAAATTTTTCAGACTGATAATTTTAGATATTTTTTTCAGGAGTCAATAAAGTGCATTTTTAAATTATTTATTTCTCAATAATTAATTCCCTTTCAAAAATAAATCCACAGTTTTTAAAAGTTACTAGGTATAGTTCAAATAATCCTTGTATACTACGGTTAGAACTAGATGTTTAAGATTATTGAATGTTTGAATACTGTAAAAATGATAGTAGCCCTCATATTTTTAGTGATCACGCGGAAATTCGTGACAAACCATTTAGGTTTTTGCGAATTAGCTTAATGATGCTAAAGATACATATGAACAGGAATGGCTAACCATTTGAACAAACCAAGGGCATTTTGCTTTCAGTCCATAAATAACTTTATATTCATATCTAAAGTGCTTCCTGGTGCTGATTTCTAATTGTTTCAATCCTGATTTCCACTTCTACTTTAATTTTTTTTTTTTTGATTTAGAAAACTAATTGATACGAGCTAAAGAATGTTGGTGAGCAGCCGAGTGGTACGCATCGACTAGGAAGGATTTCTTTATTTTTTACGACAAGTTTTATTTTGCCGATTTTATTTTTTTACATAAACTTATTTGCAATGTTTATTTGTTAATGGCTGAGGATAGGTTTGTATAAACCCAGGCGTCTCTCCTCTGCAGATAACTTAAGTTTAAGAATTATCTGTCTAAAAGCAACGTCTGAAAATCTTTCCAACCCCAGTTACGTGCTTAATGTGTTTAATAAATAAACGAACTTGAAACACAAAGAATTTTCGTTGAAAATGGTGACCACTCTAAATTATAGGATGCAAATATTATTTTTGCACAAGGATTCTGTTTTAATTTATGTTAATGTATTATTTAATTTATACAGTAATTTAATTATCCTAATCATTTTTTTTTTTTTTATATATATATATATATATATAAGAACCCATCCATCACAATAGCATGTTTAACTTTATTTGGACCTTTTAAATGTGAATTGTTTTGCCGATGAAAATTTTTTTTCACTAATTTTCAAATTATTTCTGGACACTGTTAGAGCCTTTGTTAATATTTGGGTTAGTTTTCTCCCGTTTTTCCGCTCATTATTAGCAGAATTATTGCAGTTTCATTGCGAGTTATCTTGTTCTTGCTTATTCTAATCCAAGCTTTTATTTATAAGCTTGGCTTATAAATAAAATAAATATAAATAAATGATAAATATATTAAAATACACATTTTTTTTTTTAAGAACATTTGTTGAATTCTAATTTTACACTAATTTTTAAGTAGAGATTTTGAGACTACAAAGATAGATTTTTGGGTTTCTCGTTATAATTAGCATTATCAGTTTAGTTTAATTGTTTAACTAGATTCAAGTTCAGTTAGAGTGAAATCCTGCATTTTTTCCTTAACTAAAAATTATGGAGATAATTAGGGATGACAATGGCCAAACTCACAATGGAGGAAACTGACAAAGAACCAATTGTAGCCATTGGGATAAGCTTCCATA
>JAUZNK010002393.1:0-11494 GCA_035046665.1 Euphysa ruthae
TATTTAATATTTAAAAAAATGTGTGTAACTTTACTGTCATGTTGATATTGAATTTTACTAAAAGAAAAAGAAAAAGCCAAAATCTTGAAAATTCTAAATCAGTTAACATAAATATTATTTAAAACTATAACCCTGTATTTTTTCAAAAATCAATTTAACGCTGCTTTAGAAGAAACTATAAAGGAGGTATTTACAATATGCTAAATTATGAAGAGTAAAAGTCGACACTCAATTTCAATCAAATATAAGTAAATAAAGTTTCAAAGTGGTAAAATAATCAATATAAGTTTATTTATTGAAGTAATTTTATATATAATACCTGCTAAGTTTTAGTGTCTAGATGTTTTAAATCTTTTGATGTAGTTCTTGAATAAATATTTTTTTTTATTATTTTATATTTACTTTTAGATATTCCTGAAGATGGAATAGATTCAAACAAATGTTTCGATAACATTTTACTTTACATTTTAATTTTATTATTCTTTATAAAAGGAAAAAATATTAAAAACTAACGAAGAAAGTGAAGAAATCAAAACGAAAGAAAGCGTTGGATTTGAGTGTATTATTTGCCAAAAATAACAATTTTAAAAAATAGATAAACAAATCTTTAAAGTGGTTCCTATAGCAACAATTTTTCTGTATTAATTTCTTTTCAAATTTAATGATTACGTTAAACACACAAAAAAAAATTTTCACATCTTTTGAAAAAAAAAAAAAAAAAAAAAATTATTTTTTAGCTCAAATAGCTCCAACAACAACAGAAAAACAAATTAATTTTAGATCTAAATTTTTATTAAATGCTTGTTAAATGTTAATGATCTATAAGAATATATAATCCAGACTATTAAAAAAAAAAAAAAAACATCAAAAATGGCAACATCGTTAAAAAATAATTAAACTTAATTTTTTTGTTTGAATTGAAAGACCGTTTTTTTTTTTAAGTAGTTGAGCTAAACCAACAGTCTATCTGGAGTATAGCTATCTTATGAACATTTTTGTAAAAATTTCCGTCCAATACCTTGATTGCATAAAAAGCCACGATGTTTTAAAATAGTTTAAATGTGTGAAATCCAGCAAATCCATAAAAAGTCACGATTTTTTGAAATAGTTTAAATGTGTGAAATCCAGCAAATCCGTAAAAAGTCACGATTTTTTGAAATAGTTTAAATGTGTGAAATCCAGCAAACCCGTAAAAAGTCACGATGTTTTGAAATAGTTTAAATGTGCGAAATCCAGCAAACCTGTAAAAAGTCACGATGTTTTGAAATAGTTTAAATGTGCGAAATCCAGCAAATCCGTAAAAGCAACAAAACAAAAGTCTCAAGTTTTAATACTCACAGTTCTTCTTTTTATTATTAAAACTAAAAAAGTTATTTACTCCCACCAAATTTCATGCACATATTATGCTAACTGTTTCCTATTTTAAACAGCTACAACTATATAAAAAACTAATGTTGCTTGTTTTTAGTTTGTTACGAAACCTAAGCTACAGTCATTTGAAAGGGTATTTGAAACATTGAAAGATAGAATTGAACACAATGACTTAAAGTTAACCGACTGCTGGAGAGGTCTTAGCTTTGTGACTTCTGAAAAACTTGTTAACGGAGATTCTGTATAACATACAGAGTGTTATAAAATGACTACAAAAAAGAAATACATTTTAAAATTAAAGACCAGGTTTGAGTCTTTGCAAATAGAAGTAGAAAATAGAAGCTGCCACCACTGAGCAGTGCGGTAGTCAGAGCTTTGAGATATAAAAGAATTTAAGAGAGCAAAAGTCTGTGCATAAAGTAATGTGCAAAAGTGTTGAACAAAAGTTGTTTGAGGTTTCTCAGAAAATTTCCGACCAATCCTTTTTATTCAATTGAATAGTATCCCTAATGCAAGCGATGCTGTAGCAAACAATGTTCAATATCACCTTGTTTGCTGGGTGAAATCACAACCTGACGCATCATATTCAGAAGAAGTCCAAGACATTCAAGATGTAAATACAGAAATTGCTGACATTGAGATTATAAACATCGCAAAATATTCATTGCACGAAGTATCCGACACAATCCTAAATAAGAGAGATCAATTTGACAACTTGCTTGGTAGATCTGAATCAAAGCACAAAAACTTAAACGTTATTTAAAACAGTTACTTTCTGAAAAAATTTCAAACATCAAAATTTCCAAACAGCCTGCAAGAAACAAACATGAAAGAGTGTGTTCTACTCAAACACAAGGTTAATCTGTCGGTATGAACTATAGAAATTCAAGCGATGATTTTAACGCTGTCTTTGATAGCGCTGCAATAATGCATGAAGAAATATTCATATAACTGGAAATTTACAGGAAAGTTTTATGGCTATATAATACTAGTATAAATATAATATATAAAATAAATATAATATATAAAATAAATATAATATATAATACTAGAAACATTACAATATTAAATTAAAAGGATTCTAATCAGTCCAAACAAGCATATTGACGCGGTGATCAAAAAAGCATCTTCTATTGATAACTCAATAAGTAATATATGTCAATTTATGAACTCTACTAGAATAAAGGCAAGTTTGCGGAAATTCTACGATCAACACCAATATTGGATTTAGAAACACCCTTTTCCAACGGTCTAGGATTGCACATAAATAAAGAGATTCGCAGTAAAAAATTCTCAATTGTTTGCCTGAATTAAATTTAACAATAGGTTGCGATAAAGTTTTAGATATTGAAACAGAGCTAGCAAACACGTTCATGCAAAAAACGAATGAAAATAATGGAGTTTATGTACTTCAAAGTATTGTGTTTGGAACTAAGATACACTTTGCTATTGTTAACACAGATTTTCATAATGATATACCAGATGGAAAATCTGAAATCCAT
Organism: Euphysa ruthae; assembly: GCA_035046665.1. Lineage (NCBI taxonomy): Eukaryota > Metazoa > Cnidaria > Hydrozoa > Anthoathecata > Corymorphidae > Euphysa > Euphysa ruthae. The sequence goes on from JAUZNK010002393.1 coordinate 2,874, forward strand.
GGTACCGGACAAATAGTTTTTCAAAGAAATTCAAATAGCCCTACAGAGTTTATAACATTTGACTGATCTAGCAAAAGTAAAATGAAGTAGCAACAAAATCCATTTATTGAAACAATACAATGTCAAAAACCAAACCCTACAAACCTTCATAGAGTAACAGGGGATAAAAAGACTATTATAACGTTTGACTTGCAACTATATTCTTAATGTTTGTAGTTAAGAAAAACAATCTTACGTTACGGTTAAGTTAGTGTATAGTTTTGTTTATAATTTTTGTTAAACTGTTAACTGAAAATGAGGCTATTGTTTGTTAGTCTTTTGAAATATATTCCATTGAAAAAAATAGCTGGTGATGGTTTCACATATTAAACTAAAAGGATTGCAATTAATCTTTATTTACAATGTTAAGTTTACTAAACATAGCTAGAGAAACTAAATGTTCATTTAGACAGCGCGGAGATACCGCCGCCTGTTAAAAATTTTTAGGGTTGAACTACATGTCGTTAAAGTCATAGAGTAGTATACCAAAGGCAGTGGTATCGATCAATTGTTTACAGAAGCTGGTATATGTTGATCAACTACGCTTTCACAGATTTTAAATGGAAAGCATATGAAAAGATTGATGGAAGCATATATGATCATGAATTTAGCACTAAACCGCAAATTTGTCAAAGAAGGATTGAAGATGAGAGCATTACTAACCAGATAGAAGATAACAAAAACTGGTTCAGGGGGAGAATTAAAGGATTGCTAATTATATTAAAGCGACTAATATTGTTACTGAAAAACCTGGTCGTTAATTATCCGTGAACTATAGTTCGTGTTAAAATCACAAAACCTTCCTTATAATCACTTTTTTATTTTTATATAACATCGAACAACTATTCTCTATATTCGATAACAATATATAAAACTTTTAAAAAATAAAACATTTTGAAAATAAAAAATTTTGCTTAATACAGCGAATATTAAACATTCAATTCTCAGAAAGCAAACTTAAGATTTTTAAATATAAAACTACTATCTTAAAAAAAATATGAAGTTAAACTTGCGCGTCATTTGCTCTCGTCCGCAGGTTTTTTTGTTAAAACTATTTTATTAAATGCTAATTAGAGAAATTAGTATTCGATAAATTAATGCCAAATAACCACTTCGCTGTTAATATTATTATTGTTTATCACTGATGAAAGAAATTGCTGTGAATTTGAATTTCATTGGAGCATGCAGCAGAAGAGTGTCACCGTAATTGAACATTGTATAAATAGAAAGCACGTTTTAATTTTATCAAAAAAGCAAAACGAGGAATAGTTGCAAATTGCCTTTGTTTTGTTATTATTTAATTCAAGTGTCTATCTTTTTATTTCTTTTGCTCTTTGTAAAAACTTACATTGATTTTGTAGCTTTCTGCAAAAGATTATTTCATATAACCTCAAGTATAAAACGGAAGGTGATAAATGTGATACAGTAATAGCATTAAATAACACCTAACAATTTTTTTAAAAAATATAAATTAATTTAAAATGAGTTTAACTTTAAAACATTACGCGTATTTAATGAGAAAAAATTTATATATTTATATTATATATTTATTTAATGAGAATCCGAGGTTAAAATTAACCCACCAAAATAACTGGCAGATCAAGAACACTATTTAAAGAAATTGATATTTGATGTATTTATGCGAAATAATTTATTGACAGAAATGCATAATTAATTCTCCAAAAGAAGCTACAAATAAACTGTGTGAATATTATATTAATAAATTGATAATCAAGTATTTTAGTTGGAACAAAGACAAAGAAAATATTACCAACATAAATTTATAAATTTTATTGCATGCTGATGATATCTCTTAAATATGTTGAATTCTTGTTTAGAATGAAGTAAATAAAATCTGTCATTAATAGGAAATTCGCGTGAATCATTTTATATAAAATAAAATAATCCATGAAAAATATTATTTGAGAAAAAAATTTTTAAAAAACAATAAAATCATCAAACCATGAAATTATTATACAACTCTTCCAAGAGCAGGAAGATTAACTTTCAGCTACCAATGAACTTGATGAAGGAAAATCTTTATTATTAAACATTGTAAAAAAAGAAAAAATTTATGTGATATATGAAAGCTCACTGCATTAAAAATTAAAATACAGAGGTATTTAGAGGTTTATTTGTTTTTTATTTCATTTTTTAAATAAAAATATTATATACATTTTTTTTAAAAACAGAAGTTTATACAAGCAACAAACGCAACGGTCGGTCAAGGTTTAAAAAATTTCAACCGACCAGTGGTTGGGAAACATATATAATATTTAGGATGGCCTAAATGAAAATTTAGAAATTCTAGAGTTATTACCTAGAACAAAACCAAAAAAAATCTGGGATATTGCCCCACACACCATAGAGAGCAACCGAGATGCCCTATATATCGATCTTCTATAAACAGGTATGTCAAAATAATTCCAAGATACGTCACATGTCATCAAACGTTAGATGGAACCTTAAGAAGATCCACCATGGGAAAAATTTGTCAGCCATCAAAAGTTACCTTTACAAAGAACACAATTTTCTCATTAAATAAAATCAATCACAAAGCATAACGTTTTTAAACATAAAATCAAGGAAGCATTTTTAGCTCTCTGGATAAAGTTCACATACGTAATAGATATACACTATAATGTATGATAAATTTGTAAACCATGCGTATCTAAAACTATATCTTTTTTTTACTTTTTACTATGCTTTGAATAAAACTCACTATAATTATGTGTGTGATGTATAACGAGACCACAATGGAAACATTGTGGTGACAAACAATTATTGTGCCTAACCTTGCCACAATTTGTATTAACATTACCTTGTTGTTTATCACGTTTTCTTGCAATTAACATAGCATGTGTAGATTTGTTTGTGGCAGAATAAATACATACTTAGGTACTTACAACAATAAAACAAAAAAAAAAAAAAAAAAAAATGCTGATAACAAGTTATCTAAAACCTTTAGCACAATGTTATGATTTCCTGAGCAGATACAAAGGAGTGATTTCAAAATACGAAAAAAACTTGAGCAAATATTTAAAAACAGGTAGTTAATATCTTGTTAACCATATTAAAAACACAACATAACATCGAAATATATTTAAAACAGCAGGGTGAACATGTAAAAGCACTGAAATTTTGAATTCTTCCACAACATCCTTATACATTGTAAGTTACGATATATAATGATGTTCTAGAAGAACAAACAAATACTTAGAGATAGTCACCCACATTGACAATGCATAACACCGCGTTATGTTTAAATCTTCAAAGAAAATATGCAAAAAATTCACAGTGTATAAGGAGTGAAAAAGATAAAGGAAAACTTAGAGTGGAAGTATTGAAAAACTAAGGCAACACCCCAAACCACATAGAGAGCATCTAAGATGCTCTACGTATTGATCTTCTATTAACAGCTATGTCTAAATAACTGCTGGACAAGTCACTAGTAATCTAAGGTTATAAGCACCATTAAGAAGATCCACAATGGTAAAAATTTGTCTGTAACCAAAAGTTATCTTTATATGGAACACCCTTTCTAATGAAATTAATCAGAAAGTTAATGGTTTTCAAACAAAAATTGAAAGGAAACATTTTTTTAGCTCTCTAGATATAATTCACAGAACTAATAGATACAGACCGTAACGTACTATTAATTTGTAAACCATGATTTTCTATAACTTCTTCATTTTTTTACTTTTTCTAAGCTTTCTATGCTTTGGCGAAATCAACCTCTACACAAACTGGTTTGTGATGATAACGAGACCACAACAGAAATATTGTTGAGAGAGACAATTTTAGTGCCTAGTCTTTCCACTATTTGTTTTTACCTAATGTTTATCCTTGTTGTTTTGATTTTTGTTTATTATAATGTCTTGTAATTTACATAGAATGTATAGAATTGGTTGTGGCAGAATAAATACTTACTTAGGTACTTAAATCAATAAAAAAACAAAATGCAGGTAATAAGTTATCTAAGAGCTTTAGCAAAATCATACGAATTCCTGGGCAGATACATAGGAGTGATTTAAAAATATGAATAAAAATTTATAAGCAAATATTTCAAAACACGGAGTTAATATCGTGTTAACCATGTTAAAAACACAAAATAACATTGAAATATGTTTAAAACATGTTTACAGCAGGGTGAACATGCAAAAGCACTGAAATTGTGAATTCTTCCAGAACATCTTTATACATTGTAAGTAACAATATTTAAGAATGTTGTAGAAGAATGAACAATTACTTAGAGATAATCACCCAAAAACATTGACAATACATTAATACAAAAATTCGTCTGTCATCAAAAGTTTCCTTTTTATGGAACACCTATTTCAATTTAAATAAAATTAAAAAATAAACACAAAGTATAAGGTTTTCAAACACGAAACATAAAAGAAACATTTTTAAGCTCTAGATATAGATCACAGACCTAATAGATACAGACTATGATGTACCATGAATTTGTAAACCATGATTTTCTATAACTTTTCATTTTTCTACTTTTTCTAAGCTTTCTATGCTTTGGAGAAATCAATCTCTAAACAAACTGGTTTGTGATGTATAACGAGACCACAACAGAGAAACTGTTGTAACAGATAATTTTAGTGCCTAGTCTTTCCACTATTTGTTTTTACCTAATGTTTATCCATGTTTTTTTGATTTTTGTTTATTAAAATGTCTTGTAATTTACATATCATGTGTAGATTTGTTTGTGGCAGAATAAATACTTACTTAGGGACTTACAACAATAAAAAAACAAAATGCTGGTAATAAGTTATCGAAGAGCTTTAGCAATATGTTATGATTTCCTCTTTATTCATAGTGCCTTTTGTAGAAATAATTATGCATTTTCTATGAACATGTTATCTTGCATGAATACATCGAACATTAATATCTTTAAACAGTGATTTTATTAGAATACAGGCCTTGTCATGAGAAAAATTCCCCAGCACGATGATTTGCAGCAAAAAGAAAAATTGCCCTGTCATTATTATTTCTCGTTTTTTTAGTTTTAAGCCTTCCATTGACTTGATTTACTTTGTTAAAAGGTGTTCAAAATAATAATATTAGCTTTATTTTATTGTTTTTTTTATTGCAATTGATTCGTTTTAAAACATCTTGGCCTTGTTGTTTGAAAAAATTAAAATGGCTGCCGATGGAAAGATGTTAGCCTGTGCTTGATATCAAGAGTTTAGCTTGAATGTATTGATTTTGCACATTCACACAGAAATTTCTTTCCCATTCTTTTTTGCTGGAAAAAAATGTTTAAAGAAACAGTTAGCAACAGTCGATTTCAAAAGTATCTTTTTCTCTTACAGGCATTGTCAGGATGAAATGATGACATAATTATGCAAATAAAATTATTAAACATAACTAATTATTAATATTATTAATTATTATTAAATTATTATTATTAATTCATATTATGTAAGTTTAACAAAATGATACTCTCCCTCGCGTTTTTGCAAAATCTAAGCAATTGAGAAATAAACAACCTTTTGAACAAAAATATATATCTAACACTAATTAAAACAAAATGAGCCAGATATTTAGTTTTTAAATCTTAATTTCAAAAAATTTTTTGAACAAAAATGATTTAATAGTTTAATGATTTATTATTCAAGTAAAAAAATTGATTAAAATTTAAGTCAAAATTAAAACCTAAGAAACATCATTATGCTTTTAAAACAGGTGCAGCAATACTTACCATGTTAAACATAAAAACGCTTTTCAAAAAGGTTACCTTTGAGCTGTCAGAAGCATTTTTGATCATATTAAGCTCAACAGGATCATCAAATGGATATTTGAAACCACCATCTACTTTATGTGTTGCCCCATTAAATGTTTGTGTAACAGACACATTTCCACGGTAACCACAAGCACAAGAAAATGCAAAGATTGAAATTAACTGAAAAAATAGATCTTGACAGAATTATCATTTTCATTAAAACCAATTTTGAAATTAACAAACCACCGAAAAAAAATTATGTATTTTTTCCTGTATAGGAGACCTCAAACACTGTTTTTTCCTGTATAGGAGACCTCAAACATTGTTTTTTCCTGTATAGAAGACCTCAAACATTGCTTTTTGTGCAAAAAACAATAAAAAAAAAAAAATAAATAAATAAAAAATAAAAATAAAAAAGATATAGAGCCATTTAGTAAAGAAAGTAATAGTAGACAAGTGAACTCAAATTATTTTTCACTAAAATTCAAAAAGCTTCACCACTTTGGAAAATCAGAGTGATATGTATTTCTTGTAATCAAAATAAAGTATAAGAGATGGAGAACAGATTAATTTGGAATAACAGGGTGGTGATTTAGAAGACACTTTGCTGAAAGTTTTTCCGAAATCTTTATTTTGGTTTTTGGTTTTGGTTGTTTTTGTAGATTTTAGATTTATTAAGAAATTATTAAAAAAAACATTTTTTTTTTTTTCAAAATGCTCATTTTTTTTTTTTTTCCACATTTTCACAACGATTCTCAAGTAATTCCTCAAGTAGGTAATTCCTGTTTAAAAAAGGTATAATATAGATATATAACAATATAAATTTTCTTTCTTTATCTGTTCCGCGTTTAAGATAAAATGAGATAAGCAAAATAATTACAAGTCATAAATTGCCTATTGTTAACCAATTTGTTTATTCAGAAAATAAGTTTTAGAGAATACCGTTCATGGGAACTTTAAATTTTTTACGGTATAAAACAAAGACCTAACATTTAAAGAATATAACTTACATACTATAGTTCATAGACTATAATTTACAGATTTAAAGACTACAATTAGACGATAATACACTTTTTTTTCATTTTGGCAGATGCCATATTTCTAGCTCAAGTGACTATACCATAAAAGTCTCTGTGCAAAAGTTGTCATATTTTGTATAAAATAATACAGTTGTAAAACCAGCTTGCTCTAACAATTATTTTATTTATTTATTTGGATTTTAAATCTTATAAAGTTTTCTTGTATCACACTAAAAGTTATTAACTCAACTATAGTGTATCAAAGAAAGGCACTTTGTATTGTATTATCAAAAAAAGTGAATATTCCAGTTATATTATGTATATTATATAATACATACAACATAAGATATATCAGACATTGCATGCCAACTGCATGAATAAAAATTAAATCATTTGTTTACATTTCAATTCCAATATTAGAGTAAAATTCTGTGGTCAACAAAATTCTTGGCGAAATTCAGAAAATCACAACAAGCAAGTTATATACTGGTTTTAAATGCTTCTACTATGCTGAGGCGGATATTCAGGACTGCTAAATTTCCCCCTTTGAAATTCAAAAATACAATTTGAATAATTTTAAAATATTACACTCCTAAAAGAAACTATTTTGTTTTAATATCATAGTATAAGAATAGATATTAGTTTTTTAACTGAAAGTTTTGCCGTAATCTTTGTGAAGAGTTAAAAAAAAAAAAAAACATTTTGATTTGTCTGGAAGAACACCAGCAGCAAATCTTATATAATAACATAATGCCTTTGATAACAGGATAATTAATTGATATAACAGTTTAATAGATGCCAATATTTATTTAAGGTGTTTCAAAATCTGAAATTCTTTTGTTTTGTTTTCATATATTTATGTAAGCATTGAATAAATTTGCTACCTTATATTTTAGCGTTTACTTGTAGATTTATGTAATTTTAGATAGAGTTATGTTGAAGAGAAAAATTATATATAAATATATATAGATATATATATCAGAAAAAATCTATTTCTCATTATTGTTAAACATTAAAAAGTACCTCTGTCACTTTAAATTCTTAAAAGTATAAAAAGCTTAATTTTCTTTTCATAATTTTTCTCTTTTCTGGCAAGTAATAAAATTACGGTATGAAATTTCAAACAAAAAATGTTATTATTTTTAGAAAATATATGATCAACTAGGGATGTAGTGAAATTATCTACAATTCTAATAGCGTAGATAATATGAGATTTTAAACAGTGAAATAGCATGTTTATAATTCTAGCTACCTAAGATATTCAAAAACAGTAAAAAGCATATAGAAGATAAAGGATTTTTATCTTTCAGAATAATATAAACATTAAATATCGTTATACTACCAAACATTGTAACAAAAGTTGCGTAGCGCAACTTAAAGGAGGTTTGACCTATACCAAAATAAATTTTTTATCATGTGGGTTTAAATCTGATGAGATAGCCGCTTCTTAAACAATGTTCTTCGCGAGACATTTTTCATCGTTTACGAAGCGACTATCTCATCAGATTTAAACCCAAATGATAAAAAAATTTACTTTGGTATATGCGAAACCACCTTACCAAGTTACCCTACGTGTATCATAAAAAATCGTTAATGATTGAAAAATACAAAAATTCAACAGAACTATCGAAAGAATATTGGAAAATTTTAGAATATAGCGTGCAGCCCAAAATAAAGTGGAGAATAGTGAAGTCTTGTGCCCCATACAATAATCTATGTAATCTATGTGCCTCGGAAAAATTAGAGATCTTATTGTACAACAACCCCAATTTATTAAATAACCGGTCAGAATTGGTATCTTCGTGCCGTCATAAAAATAGATACATGCT
>JAUZNK010002394.1:0-11494 GCA_035046665.1 Euphysa ruthae
GGGGATATTATTTAAACACAGCAGTAAACTCTTGATTGCGAAACATTTTTAATATTTCAGAAAAGGTTTTTTATTTACTGCTGAATTTTATCTGTTTTGTGATAAATTTTGTTTTTATTTCTATTGTGAAGAGATTAAGAAATACATATACACCTTTGACTATCAGTTACAAGTTCCAGCCAGAAATTTCTCACTTATTCAAACTATGCAATAATTCTCAACAAAATATTATTCTGAAAAAAAAAAAAAAAAAAAAAAAAAAAAAAAAAAAAAAAAAAAAAAAAAAAAAAAAAAAAAAAAAATAAAAAAAAAAAAAAAAAAAAAAAAAAAAAAAAAAAAAAAAAAAAACAACAACAAACAAAAAATCTAAAAAAAAAAAAAAAAAAGTAGACCTAAAGAGCAAAATAAAATTCAATTTGTATGGAAAATGTAACTCACATCCATCTGCCCTGTGATCGTTGTTCTTAACTTCGTGAGATGCCATTCCTGAATTTTTCTCGTGCAAATCTTGAGTTTGCGTGTCTGAGTCAGTATAATACTCAGGTGAAGAATCGGAGCTTGATTGGTTCAAATCACCAAACAACGCAGAGCTGTTTTCATAAAACCGCTGAAAAGATATTTTCCCACTATCACCGGCTCCGAATTGTTCAAAAATTTCTTCTATGTTCCCGTCTAACCCAATTTGATTGCGGACTTCTTCCAAATCCGCCCTAATAGGGAAAAATTACTGTCATTGGAAAAAAAGTTTTTTGGTACTAGGATTATTTTACTGGTAGTCCTCAAAAATATCAAGTACCCAAAAGTTTATCAAGTTAATGGAAGATGTTTCAAACCGAATTTAAAAACGGACTTTTTATTAGTCTACGATGCGAAAAAAACTAAAATGACATTAAAGGAATATCCTGATTTTAGTAGAGCTGGTATAATAACATGTCACACCACGAATTATACACTATGAATACAATATTCTCTTATTTTAGCAAGGTAAATGTAATTTATTTACATGCTTCTTCAGGTCCATCCGGCTCAACATCGGCCAATATTTTTCTGAACGGTTAATAAATCCCCTTTTGAACATTGAAAGGAAAAATTCTTAAAAAAGGTCATCATTATTATTTTCTTCTTAATTAAGATTATGTATAAAAACCGACAATATTTAATAATTTATACAATAAAACAATTAAGCGTTACCTAAAAAAGGTATTAAATAATTAAGCATTACCTAAAAAAGGGAATAATTTAAAACATTAAAAACTATATTTTCTCCATTGTATAAACTTTCTTAAATATTACATAACAACAAAGCTGTTAAAATTTCACCACATCATAAAAAGGAATGTTTCTGTTAGTAAATCAGTTAAAAATTTTGCTTAGGCATCAAAATACAATTAAAATTTAAAAACAACACAAACTCAAAGCCAAGGCCATGTTTACTTTGTGATTATATAGACGAAGGGCACAAATGTTATTAAAGTGACAAATAAAAACATTTATATGCAATCTGGAATATGCAAAACAAATAATTTATTTAATTCAAGGTTGAATTTCTGTTTCAGTTCACTTAAATATCATATTAACTGTCTTAAAACTAAGTTTAAAACCATTTATATTAACATCTAGTCTTTTTATGGTAGTGTAAATTTTACACATATTTTTAAAAACCAAAGAAAAAACTAAGCCCTATTATTTTTCTGATGACAAAGTATTAAATGTTTCTGGTTAAAATTTTGTTTAGTAAAGATTAAGATTTTTTTGATATATTTTATAAAATCATACATAATTAAAATTGGTTTTCAAATATACCTAAGCTTTCCTCAAAGAACCTGTTTTCATGACCATTTCTGAATATTTATAAGAATATTTTACAAAACTTTGATAATTTGAACGTAAGCGAACAAGTTTGTGGATTACTTTTCACTAGTCATTTATTAGCAGTTCTTGAAATTCTTAAATTCTTTAAATGAGTTTTTAACAAACACTGAGTAAGTTTGGGACACCTGTTTTGCTTGAGTTTAGGCACATAAAAGTTTAAAATCATTGATTTACCATGACATTGTGGCAAATTCTGTTATAAGTATAAATTGTAATATAATTTTACGTGCTCCCAAACCTGTTTACAGGTGTCAAAATACACTTGGGTAGACGCTTCATTCCCTTGATTTGACAAAAGAATAAGAAAGTAAGGAGCCCTATCAAAACAAGAAAGTAAGGAGCCCTATCAAAACAAGAAAGTAAGGTGCCCTATCAAAACAAGAAAGTAAGTTGCCCTATTAAATTTTTTCAGAATTAGAAAACTTATCAGTAACAAAAAAATTCTTTTCTAAACACACCTCGTTAATAACAAAAAATTTTTAATATTAATGACCGTCATCATCATGTTAATATTTTCTAACAATATAAAAGGTTTCCACAGAAAATTTCTTTGAAAAACATCAAAAAAATTTCTCAAAAATTTTGGACATAGAATTGAAGAATGGGAGCCTCAGACAAGTGGTCATACGAACCAGCAGCAGGTACTTTCTGTACAAATTTTTAAAAATTACAATGAAAATTATCTTTTTTTTATTTTTAAAAAGTTGTTTTTTTGATAATCAAAAAGAATTCCTAGGACCTCTAAGCCTTTGTTATAAATTATAAGCCACTAATACTCAGACACTCATTTTTGCTTACATAAGTATTTTCTCAACTAAAAAAAACATTTACCATTCGCTTAAACCCTAACCCTAACTATTTTACCCCTTCAAATACCCGGGTTTCTGAATGATTTCTTCCTGGAAGATTTTTTCTACAATTTACACCACTTTCATGCTTAAAAAAAAAGAGGAATAATTTTTCTGCACAAATTATGTCTTATCAATGAAAAAAAATCAGAAAAGCACATTCGATATACCGTAATTTCTTTCTTCATAAAGCAATAACATTATGACATTAGATATTTGAACTTTTGCAAAAAAACGTGTAAGTCAACGTATTTTATATCCAGTTACAACGATATATAATCATAGAGAAAACAAAAAACCTATATCTATTCAAATAAAGACACGTTTCTATCAATTTAAATGTCTTTTTTTTAGGTGCATATTTAGAAACCATGATTCAACTACTTAAACTCAAAGCCTAAGCTTTGAATACCGTGAAAACTTTTAATTCTTAACAAATATTGAAACTGCCATCTTTTTTTGACTAACTTTATGAATGAGCTTAAGTCATAGAAGGAAGTAGCTCAACTAGTTTCTTAATTTAAAAGTAACAATGAAAATTGATTAAATCACTATATATATTAAATAGCCATCAGTTTACCAAAAAAGTATTTTTTCAATGAAGTTATCTTCGCAGTTTCTTATAATTTAACAATTTCTTTCAAGGTCTGGAAAATAAAACTTTTCTTCAAAAATTTTAATAATATGCTCAAATATAATAATTAAAAAAAAAAAAAAGAAGTGTATTTAGCGCTGTGGAAAACATGTCAAAATACAGACAATAATTTTGCACATGATCAAAACATACAATTTTGTGAGCTGTGTGCAGGAATCAACAACTTTATACATTTTAATTTCCCTCAAAATATTGATAATTGTTTTGGTGTAAATGTTGTTATACGATTAACGACAACGTTGCAAATAAATAAATAAAATCTGAATACGGAATTGTAGGGCTGTATATTGACATGTTTTATGAAGATAAATCCAACTATACTAAAAATAAAAATATGAAATTATAATCTCAAGGCTTACATGACTAGCAGTTTTATCAATCATCTCTTCAAACAAGCCATATCAATGATTCTATTATCTAATATGATTAAATCTAACAATAGCCTTCAATTAACATAACAGCAGTCAAATCCTGACTAATTATAACACTAAAAGCACACTTGACGAAAATACTTTTTTTTTTTTTTTTTTTAATAACCAATCAAACCAATCAAATATAAAATGGATATTCAGCTCAAATTATGTCTTGAATCATTTGTCGTAAGGACTTTTGTTAGGTAAAAACTTGGAATATAATAATAACTCAACTATAAAATATTAACAAGGTTAAACATGTTTCTCAAATAATTATATCATATTGTAACTCTTGGTAGTTCAATAATTTTTCTCACAAAAATACAGGAACTTTTTTTTGATTTTAAAATCTTTTAACTAAACAAAAAAACAACTCATGTTATTTCAATACAGAGTGCTTTACTGAGTCTAACAGCAAATAATAAATAAGATAAGAGAGAATAAAAACAGATTTCTTTTTTATAAGACATGTGTGCGTTTTCATTCTTATTATCTTATATACGGGATAAACTAATAGTGAAAGGAACAACAAAGAAATAAAAAGTTTATTATTAATATTTTTCTCAATAAAGCAATGATAAATGTTTAAAAATGAATATAGGAGACAGACTATTGACAAATATTTGAAAATAATGACTCAATAAAACTCTAAAAACTATAAAATTCTGGATATTTTAAATCTCTTACATTGTAGACATATCATATTCCATAAAAAAGCTTAAAAATATGCATACATCCGATTGTTATTGCCCTTGGGCATATTACACAGGATGGATTTCTGGCCACAGTGGATTTACTCAAATCATTCTTTAAAAAATACTAATATAATCAATATAAATTCATTTTAAAGTTTATTATCATATTACAGCACTTCCCCAAATAATGATCCTGCAAATACACCAACATTGAATAACTTGTCTTAGAGACTTAATTTATGCTCTGCCAACTATGCTAAAATTCTATTTGAGAATTAGAGCATGCTTAGATAAGGGGAGGTCACATCCTATTTTTCTATAATTGGCACATATCAGTGGTCAATATATTGAATTAGTGATCAATCAATCAAAATATTGAATCAGTGATTTTTTTTTTTTTTGTATTTTATTATTATTTTCTTTATTATTATTATTATTATTAGTATTCTCTAAATCTCTTCAAAAATTTAAAACAAAAAATAAAACTACGGCAGCGGATTAAATTTAGAATCCCATGAAAAAAAACTTGAAATTTTGACTCTCACAGATTAATGAGGCCCACTAAGCTAAAATAATCCAACCAACTGCACAATAAATGAGAAAGATTTAAACGGATAGCATGACTTTATTGTTTTCTTGCAAATGAAAACAGTTTGATGTAGCACATTAATCACTACAAAACTTGAAAAAGATTACTAAGTAAAATCAACCATTGTGATATGCTGGAGACAGCAGTATATCTAAGATTCAACTCATACAAATAGGGATTACCACAGGAAGGAAATCTTATCAGTTTTATTAAAATAATATGCCTAGGTAATAGGCAATAGCTTTAAGTGACAAAGCAGACCTATAAGAGTATTCATACCATGATTTACTTTCTGACGACAGTTTTGGTAAAGATAACACCATACAATATAAATTTTCAAAGGATTGACTTTTTATCACAATTGCTATTTTTTTTAAGTATCTTTATAAAACAATGCCTTTTTAAAGTAAAGTTTGAGTGGAATTACTAAAAAAAAGCATCATGGTAAATGGGAGTAGCAAGGAATATCAATAATTTCTTCATTTGGTGGTGTTCAAATTTTAACAACCTATTCTAAATTAAGTTTTAAGTTTTTAATACTGAAACCCCGATTTTGCAGGATTTTAATAAATGGTCTTTGATTTATTCATATGGACAGATAGCGAGGTGCATATTAATAAATAAAGACAACTTATCACCATAATTACAACTAACAATTAATAATTAACACAGCTAACATAATTAACATAATTACAACACAAAACAGTGGCTGGATAGAAACTATTAAATGAAACTGTTAATATTTAGAGATTACATTTTTTGTCACTTTGCTACTTATTCTATTTAATTATGCATGTTAAAATATTTTAATACTTTGTTTGCCGTAATTTATTTTATTTTATAAAAAATTGAAAAATAAAAACATTTTTGGAGATTGAAAAGTTTTTCCAGACAAGTTAACAGTATAAATTCCTGACAATAGAAGCAACTTAAAGATATCACAAATTAAGAAGGCGCAAGTTTTCATAACTTGTGTGTATATAACCAGAACAAAATTCAGTGCATAACATAAATAAAAGCTAAACAACAGAAAAATATGGCCATAATTGTAACATTAGCAACCAAAGTCCTACATGTAATTGCGATATTATTTTATAATTAGGTTCCTGTTATTTTATCACAATTTTTTGATATCAGCATCACAGAATTATCGCCTGTGAGATACATTTTTTCAGAGTAAGACACCTTAAATTTTTACTTTTGTTGTTGATGGTTGGACAATGCCGTTCAATCACTTTATCAATCTGTGATAAAGCCCATCGCAAACACCTAGTAAATACTCATATCTAGAGAATATTTGAACATATGAAATCATTAAAAATGATTAAGATTAACATTAAAAGCCATTTCATCTCCAAAGATGAAAAGCCTCTCCTGCAGCATGCTGTGCAGCATACAAGAAACACAAACAAAGCTATGCTTGTTTCATAAATGACTTCCATAAACCTATGGCAATGTAACAGAAGACAGATAAATTAGCAAAACCCTATGAAAGAAATCAGACACAGGTTCTGTTAATGTTTAGATTTTTGTGTTTAGATATCCTTCCTGGCAACAAATCACAAGTGATAATCAACCCTTTTTAATAAAAAAATCCCTTCAATACAATGTTCCTAAAGCTCTATACACAACAGTAGCTGTTGCTATGAGTAACAAGATATTTTCAGCTAATTTCACCAATAGACACACCAATGCACATATTTTATAACATGCACCAATCTCAATAACTGGCCTAAAGGTATAAAAAACATTTCATAAAAACTACTACATAAAAATTAATTTTTTTCACATATAACCAAGAAAATACAAAAGACAAAACCATTGTGGTAGAAATAAACAGCTTAAAAATAATTTGATTATTAGAAAGTAATCCTTTTGAAGATCATAAAAAGGCATGCCTAAATATCTCAAGAATTAAAGCATCAAGGATTTGATATTGTGACATTGGTCATAAAAAAACCTCAGTAAACAGCTAAATTATGAAAGTGTGTTGTTAGCCTTATCATTATTACTATTGTTATTATTTATTACTTTACCTCTTTAAATAAAAATTACATCACTTTATAAGAAAAGCAGTAAAAAAATGACAAAAACCATCAAGAAGCAACAAAATTTTGAATGCTATTTATAATCTTTTAGCAACAAATTTACAAAGAGTATTTTTTAAACAAAATTATTACCAGATGATAGAAGAACTTCAAAATTTCAAATCAAACCAACCAATTATTTTCACTATAACTATATTCACTGACTTTCAAATTTTTCATTTTCTTTGTCACATTCAGCACTAAAACAATAACACTCACAAAACATCTTCTCTGCTCATAAAAACTAATGTCGGTCAGTCTTTAACCTAAGTTAATAATAATAACCGAACGTGTTTCCAGCGATTTTTGTTTTTAAATGCAGAGGATAACAAACAATTTTCGAACTGGTATTATTTCAGAAGAGCCCATGGGTGTAATTCTGGTTTATTTGAGCTTACAGTAAATAAACGCTCACCCAGACAACCATAAATTATTACCACACCAGATCAAATCGAATGTTACTCATACGCTGTGTGGGCAATATTTCAAATTCGGATATGGCCATACCTGGATTTGAACCCGGAACCTCACAATTGAGAGTCAGTCTTACAAACTGAGTCTTATATTTCCAATTGGATATGTTCCAAGGAATATTCCCGTCAGTTTTAACTCCAGCCAATGGGAAGGAATCAGATCATTTTACAATGAACTTAAGGTACACATAACGTATAACGTATCGATAGCTGATGCTTATAAACTTGTAAACTGTGCTCAGGCTTAGAGTTAGGTAATAATAAACTTTTTGTTTTTATAAGTATTTTTAAATATATTTTACTTCAAGAAATATAATTGGGATTTACATTGAAGTAGTTAATTGAAACATTAAACAATTTTCCAGCAACAGCTATATTGATACTGAGCCTAGTTCTGACACAAACCTGTCTGGAAGTTTTCCTTTGTCCTGGAGACAGTAGCTAGCACAGAAAGTTATAATTTGAAAATTATCATTTAATAGAATAATATGGGCATACGAAATAGTTAGGGTTGGAACCAGGGTTTAGTATAGTAATTATTAAAAGCCGCAATACATAACATCAACAAAAATTTTTTCTACCATTAAATAAGGAAAAAATATTGCTGTTATTAAAATTATCAAAAGTCCAATTTAAAAAATGTAATGATAAGAAAATTCAACCAAAAAATTAAATATAATATTTGGCAGCTATATGAAAGATGAATAAAAAAAAATAAAAAATTATTTAAAAATGCCCGAAATAATAAATTAGTAGCGGAACCGTGACAACATTTTCTTAATATACAAAACTTATGTTAAATTTTGTAGGATTGAAAGCAATTTCTTTAAAAACCAAAAAATTTCATTTTAGAACCGTACTTTGACCCCTTAAAATATTAGGGTTTTAAGGTTAGATCTTTTATCTATCAACTTCATTATAGAAAAAGAAAAAGAATATCAAGTCGATGAATAAGATTAATAAAAAATTGACGTTTGAAGATCTTCATAAGAAAATTTTCCAAACACATTCTTTCTGTCTTCGTACTTTTCAACAAAATTATTTAAAATTTCAAACAAATTCATCTTGTTGTATATAGAAAATTTATAAAATGGTAAGGGGTTAAATTGTTTAGTCTTTGTCGTGGATAGTTTCCATGTTTTGACATTGTGGCCACTTGAAAAAGATTGTTCCGGTGTCACACTTGTAGATGGGCTCACTAGCATTAGTCGCTAGATTCTAATTGTGGTTGGAATTACCAGCTTCTTTTTCTTTTCTCCACCTTTAAATAATTTAATTATCTCGTGAAAATATTGTGAGGGTCTTAGCCAGACATTTGACAGAAAAAAACTTTGATTAAAGTGCAGAGACATCAATATCATCAAAGTAAAGGGATTTGATATGTTCCACACCATCTTCGTACGGAGCCCATCCAAAAAGTGCAAGAATAACTGGGAACTTTTCTCTTCCTTTTTAATTTTGGTGGAATAATAAATTTGGGTCACTCACTGGAATTCAAGCTCATAAAACATTATTAAAGAGATAAAACGCATGTCATTAGTTAAAAAATTTTATTGAGCGACGTTTCAGGAGTCAGGAGCTGCTCCTATCATCAGGCTAGTTACAATAAAACATATTGAATTCTTCTTGCGCTCTCAATTTATTTAAAGTTTTCAGTGTTAATTTTGGCCACTGTTTACTGGCAATTTTTCTAAACAGAGCAATTTAGATAGGTTGGTTATCAGTTATAGCAAATAAACTATGTCCTAGACATAAACTAAAGTAGAATGGAAATGTTTTTATATGATTCTGACAACCTATGCCTTAATTGTACCATGTTCCAAGTCATTCAAGACAAAGCAGAATGACAAATGTTTTAGCTCATTACTGCCAGATAATATATAATAGAGAAAAACTAACTTGGTGAAGGGTGTCCAAAAAAAGCCGAAGTCCAAAAAAATGATTAAATTTAATTTTCTTAAAATTATAAAATATTTTCGGATGTCTCCCTCCTCTAGGCCGTTAGTTTTAACGTAAATAGACAAGTTTTCAGGATTTGCAACATTGTCCACTCCTCTCTCATAAGACTGTAAATATTTTTCTTCCTGATAGGTGTTAATATTGACTTTTAAACTTGATTGGACATCACCGTTCTCAATTCCAGCTGGTAGTCAACTTGTGTAAACTTATGCTTCCATTTAACAGAAATTAATTCGATCTTGTACAGTCATATTGTACTTTCTCATCAGCAATAGCAATTGATGAAAATTGTTGTCATCATTTTCCGGCAAAGAAATATTCTGTCCAGCAAGAAGTTGAAAACACTCCACCACCTTCCTGAAATATTTCTGTTGCTCAAACCTGTTTGAGCATATCACCAGCATTCCCACATCTTGGGGCAGCAAATTCATAAGTTTTAGCAGTTATGTGAGTTTTTCTTTTTCCCTGATCCTCAAAACATCTTAACACTTTCTTCCAGATTTAAAATCCCTTGTTCTGCATAAATGACATTATATTTCACATTTTCACATCATCATCATTATCAATTTGAGCCAGTAGTCAGCATGTGTATGCTGTGCATGTGTATACTCGTGTTTCTGTTTAAATCATTTATTCCATCTAGTCCTATGGCACATCAGCAATCTCATTATCAATTAATGAAATTTTTCATTATTGTCAATACTTCCCAAAAAAAGATCAAGAAATTGAACTTTATCACCTTGATGAAATATTTTCGTTGCTCATTCTTGTTTGTTTTGTTTTGTTTTGACGACTTCAGACATAATGTCACTAAGATTGGCACATGTCAGGATGAAAAGCTCACAGGTTTTAGCAGTTATGTGAGCTTTGCTCATGCCCCTTAAAACATTTTCGCTTTCTTCAAGTTTTAAATCCTGTCCTTTAGTATGCAAGTCCCTTGCCCTGCTTGCTACTGAAATGTCCTTTTTTTGTGACTCTTTCTTTTTTTGATAACTTTTCAAAAAAAAAATATATATTTTATCTTCTTGCCAATTTCTCTCTTACACAACAAACATTTAAAAAAATACTGCATTGGATATATATTGAATATTCATCATTTCACCTGTTCACTTGTTTTACTTGAATAAGAAGCTACATAAAGAAAAATCATGCCAAAGGAGAACACAAAATTTGCGGCAATCAAACAAATCAAATCAATCAGAACAGTAGTATAAGAAATTTTATAAAATGCAGATTATTTCAATTTTTTCTGAGTTGAAAAAACCTTTCTTGGCAAAAAAGTGAGTGGCTACAGCCACCTCGGCCAGATTATGTCAGATCAAATTTGACTTGCTTTCATTTCTGCACCCAATACACTTGTTAAAATGATTGACACGTTGAAACGATTGACAGGTTAAAATAATTGACAAGTTGAACCAGACGTGCCAATTTCTATTTATCAAAAAAAATCCCTTGAAAAAATTTATAAAGTAATTTTTACTATGCTTTGGATTCAAAGGATTCAACCCCATAAAACAATTAAAATTCATGAAACAAGAATGTCTGGGAAGGTGGATGTATGATGGATTAAAAATATCCTCAACCATCCTTTAACTTTGGTGAGACCAAAAAAACAATTAAGATATTAGATATTCCTTCCATTCAATTTTCTTTGCTTATCTTAACTTAATAGCTCAATCACATTTTAACAATCAAAGATTAAGTGAGTGTATGATTTAAGAAACGTCTGGTCAGCAAAATAAATCCCTAAGTTTTTATTTTATATAAACAAAATGGGCTCATATTTATGTTAACAATAATCAAAGTTAACCCAGCCAGTATCAGCCGTAAGAGTAGTATGACATTTAAGTAGCATAACACACACACACACACACAAACACACACACAAACATATATATATATA
>JAUZNK010002395.1:0-11493 GCA_035046665.1 Euphysa ruthae
TAGTTACAGTTGCATGCCAAATATCAAATCAATAATAAGTGCCCACAACAAAAAAGTTACATCTACTAAACAAGATAGGCCACAAGAACGATCACGCAACTGTATCAACAAGGAAAAATGCCCACTTAGTCAAAAATGCCTTGCAAAAAATATTATCTATAAAGCAGTTATTCATCAAACCTTCAAAATCGCAAAGAAAAAATTTACATCGGTTCATGTGAAACAACTTTCAAACAAAGATTTGCAAATCATACCGAAGCATTCAGACTTGAAAAATACAGAAGTGACACCGAACTCAGCAAAGAACACTGGAAAATAAAGGACCTAGCTGGTGAACCTGTAGTTAAGTGGTTGTAAAACGCTGTAAAACTTACAACTTAAACTCAAAGCGATGTAACCTGTGCCTAAATGAAAAAACTGAACCTGCCACATATACGGCCAACAACCTCCTCAATAAACAAAATAAAACTGTATCTATATGTGGACACCAAACGAAATATCAGCTAATCCGATTCGACACCAAAGATTAGCCACCATCATCGCCCTAAACACCCTTCTGGCGTCACATTTTATTATATTATATTATAGTGACCGTCTGCATTTTCTGCCATAGGGAGATAACTTGGTGTAGTTAAGGCGGGTCCGCCAATTTGCCGTGTCCCAAATCTCGGAATTTCCAAACTTTGAGTCCTGATTATATCGTGTAAATCAAACTTTATATCATTTTATATGATTAATCTGGTCAGTTTTTTTATGCTATTAATTCTAGAAATCCTATTTTGAAAAAACGTTGTTTCAAAAAATAGCTAGGAACAAAAATATAAACTTGATTATTGACTTCTAGAATTAAGTTTGCTCACTGAGTTTTAATCAAACTCGCTCATGAATAGTTTTACTAGCTCCTTAATTCTTTACTGAGTTCCAATCTAAAGAGCCAGATTGTCTAACTTTAATGCATAGCAAATTAATTATTTTTTTTGAGCAAAAAAGACCATATCAGTTGTTGAAATGTTGATAACTTTTTACTGCCATATGATAAACAATTCAACCTTTTTGATAAATATACTCCACATATTTGACCTTCAAATGAAATTTACTGCTTCTTGTAAAGATAACTCTTTGTTCAGCAAGAACTTGTGACTTTACAAGTAACTATTACATTTCTTGTTCTGTGGTATGCATTTTTTAGAATAAACCATTTTAAAAAAATGATGTAACCCCGTAAAACCGACCAACAAGATGTTTTTGGGAAGTTTCAGAAGGGGATGTTTTGCTTACATTTAAAGTTTTTATCAAGGTTAAGTGAAAAACAGAAAGCTGAATTGCACTAATAATATTAAACAACTATTTTTAAATCGACATTCTGCATTGCATATTTTTGAATGTATTAAAACATTATCATAATTTTATGAAAGATTTATTTACTTTACAATTCATGTCTCTCTTCTTTGTGTTCGGAAACATGAAGAATTCCTAATTAATTTGAACGATTTTTAAAGAAACGAAAACAGTTATTCATTATTGTATCCAGTTAGAATACATATTAAAGATTTAGTTTTTTTTTTTTTTTTTTTTTTTTGTTTTTTCAAATATATTTTGATAACTAGAAAGGTCACCATCAATATATAATGTATTTAATAAATTGTTTACATCTATTTAGAATGTCACCAATACTTCGGTTTTGTTAAGATTGCAGCATATAATGCATTTACTAAATGTAGAACTTCTAGAAGTTCAGACGAAAGTATGAAAATCTTTACAAAGCGCCAACACATCTATCAATACCAACAACTTATGGTGCAGTTTGATATCAACAGAGCGGTAGATTTACCATTTCGATTTGTTCAACTCAATGTACAAAAAAATTATCAAACATGTTCGGTATGTTATCAAAGTGTCTCCATCCTCCAAACAAGATATAATTGTTGGGTTTTCGAATAACCATGAGAATATACTTCCAGCAAGTGAAAAAGAACTGCATCGGACCATAAACTGTACCAAGTGTCTAAATGACATAAAACTGAAAGTTCTTCTTGCGTTGTTTTCAAATCGGAACAATCAAAACAAAAATATAACAAAGGAGCATGGTCTTCTAAATAAAAAAAAGGTAATGTTAAAAGATGTTATAAATAATTAGTAAACGATTTAGACAAAGTGTTTAAATCGTCATTTAAAGCTACTTTTACAAAAACACATGCAGACACGTTAGAAATGCACTATATTTTTTCAGAGACAAAAAAAAAAAAAAAAAAAACAGAAAAAAGAAACATATCGACAAAACACTAACATAAGAAATGACACAGTTAGAGACATTGAAAATCAGATGGAAGAAACATCGGTTGTCAGGTAAACTATTAAACATTGTATTGTATTAAAAAAAATTAAGTCTTCATAAAATGCTATATATTTTGTCAAAAAAATACCAATTCTCAAGATTTTACGCGTTTTAAGTTTTTTTTTGCCTAGAAGAAGTAAAAGAATACAAGGAAGGTGATGCCATTAATTACCCTCATCTTACCAGAAAATACAACCTGGCAGGCACCAAAGGCAACTTACCAGGAAACGTTGGCCAAATAGTTAAAGAGTATTTGCTGAAAAATGACATTCAATTAACAAATTTAGCACAATTTGGGAAAGCAACATGCAAAAACAATTTTTTTCATATTAGAAGAAAAAAAAGGAGGTTATTTTATTGTAAAACATGTCATTCTTCAAAATTCAATGTTTCAAACTTCGTGCGTTGAAACATTGAACTATATTTAGATATTATTAGCAACACCTAGTTTTACAGATCATGAACTACATTTAACTTGATTATATAATCATTTGATGCAGCAGATGTTTTCTCTAGCTCCGCATATGGGCATGGATGCTTATGCTTTCTTTATTACAACCTTAACTATAAAAATTATAAAAAAAAATTATCTATGTGATCTTCAAAAACGTGAGATATGGCAGCTCATCGATCATGATTTTAGTATTTATATTCTAGCCTATGTTGTTGTCCGAAGGATTATAATTTTAACAGTAAACTAAAATAAAACATATTTGAAAAATTCAAACAAAGTTAACAAAATTTTTAATATTTAACAACAGTAATATTTCAACTGACCAACACGCAAATTCAGTTCAATTGAATTGAACACTTAGGCAACAACAAATTAATTAGTATGGGGCCTAGTACTAACCCTGTTTATAAACACAAATATAATATTTTAAAAAAGCCTTACACTAGCGATTTTTAAATAAATTTACCTTAGCGGAATCGGTATAACCATTGTTATTGTGAATTAATGTTTTTAATATTGAATATTAATGCATGTGTTGCAGAATTTACCTTTTGTTATTTTTTTAATAATTAAATAACGATGCTATATAATTTACGATTAGCCTGCACTATACACTATTAAACTGTCATCACCTTCAACACTTCTCATTATTTTGACTATAAAAATTAAATAAAAATTATATTTAATTTTTATAGAAAATTTATAATTTTATAATTTTCATAGAAAAAATTTTATAAAAAAATAGAAACAAGTCTCAATGGAGGAGTTTCTTAGAATTAGATATATATATTATTTTATTATGTTATAAAAACTGACATGAATTATTTATTTTTTACTTTTAATTTTGCAATGTGCAATGGAATGAATACTTTCTATAATTTTAAATATTAAACAAGTACCCTAGAAGATTTACGGTACTTTAAAATATTTTCTAATTATTATTTAATTGTTATTAATTTAATTTTAATTATTATTAAATAGATTGTCCAGCACACAAAAAATATCAATTCCAATAGAGCAGACCAATTTTCAGGTGACAAACAAACTAAATGAAGAAATTTTAAATGGAAAATATACGCTTGTTGAATTAATCGTACCACAATCATACACAAGGTTGGTGCTAAAAGAAGATGAAATTGAAACTGAAATACTAACTGTAAAAAGTGAAAAACAACCATTAGATGTTATCAGATCAAATCTGGCAAAAAGACATAGCACATATCGATTAAAATGTAATGAGAAATACGATGAAACAGATCGCCAACAAGTACAATCGGATCTCAATCGAATTACTGAATATAATATAGAAAGCGTCGCAAAAAAAGAGACTGACACTTTAAAATGTAACCTTAAAAGTCTGGAAAGAAAACGATATCTTATGATTTCGCATGATACATCAACTGTCTGTAACCATAGTCATTTGTTAATTACAATCTCTGCTATGTATGATACATCTTTATATTATACATCACTTTACCATCAACCGTACTGTAATGCGGTAATGCATGCGGTAAAAATTGAAAAAGTGTTGTGGTCATAGTAGGCACTTTGGATTTCTTGTTGATCTTTGTTGCCATAATTTTCACTATAGTCTACTTGCAAAAGCACCTCATTCATGTTAAGATTTTCTTTTTGTTGATTGCAAAATGCTTCTTGAGAACCTTAATTTCTGCATTGAACGTGTCGACGAGATCGTGATGACAAAGGATAACGTTTGATTTGACAACTTTCCCATTGACCTTTACCCACTTGTAAAAGCTCCGTTCACCAAAATAGTCAATGTCATCAACATCGACTACAACATAGCAGATTTCAAATTCATTGTTGTACATACATTTGCGGTTTGATGAATCGCAGCATGAAAATTTCTCAACCAGATCATGTGGGTTAGTTGGAAGCTCATTGCCGTTTTGGGTGAGTGATTTAGCGAGGTATACAACGTCTTCACATATTTCACAGAGACGACTGGAATGTGGGATATTTCTATTGAAAACCAACTCTGGGTGTTGTTTCACGAAACCATAGACTTGCCGGAAAGTAACTTTTTTACCGAATTTCACCGGAAAATAGCCATCAGCTGATTCAATAGTAGATATACCATTAAGAATACCAACAATTTTACCTTATGTCCAAAGTAAGTAGCATTTTTGTTTGAAACCGCTCTCCCCATCCTTTTTTCCCATATACTTATGGTCCTTCATTTCTGGTAATGTGTACGTAATGTCGGGTCTTTCAAAAAATAATGTCAACCAATCGAGTTCATCAGGTGAAAGGTTGTTCTTTGGGCGCCCTACTGGCTGCTTATTATTCTTAATTTTCAGCTTAAGCCGTTCCGTAAGTGTTCTCACAATTTCAGCTTTTTTCCCAGGTGATTTAGGTGACGCAGACGCAACTTTTCGAAGACTTCGAGCCTTTGTAGAAGCTTGAGTAAAACTTGAAGATGGCGATGACTGTGGAAGTGCAACATTTTCTTTTTCCTTAGCCTCCTCGATTTTATTTTTGCGATAAATTGCCATTGCAATCCTCTGATTTTTCAACCAATCAGCATTTTTTTCAGGGTGAAAGAGTTTAAGCGTCAATCGCTTATCTTTTCTCCGAAGGTTGGCGCCTTCACAGACGCTCTTACTCTTACTCTATAGCGTTTAGCTCTTACGGATTCCGTCAAAGGCATAATGTCTAAAAAAGAGTAAAATAAAATCCAGGGGAGTAGCTAGTAAGGTATCTCAACAAGTTTATTTGTTGAAAATCGCATTGATTACGTATCAAACCTTAATAACGCATGCCAGAAAAAGGTTTTATATCTGAGGCAGAGCACGTTTTCTTAATCACCAATAAAGTTCTTAAATGGAAATTCTGCCAAAAACAGCCCATAAAGAAACAAAGAAAATAATAAAGCAAGCTGTGTTTAAATCTGATCTAATGAATACGGTATTACTTTTTGCAAACTGTTTTCTGTTGGCACTGCAAACTAAAAGCTGTACTTACCAAGCTTACTTACCAAAAACAAGCTTCACCAATTAAGATATATTGAGTAAAGATAGATTCAACAAAAACAAGAATACTATTGTAACAAATATTCGAATGTTTTTCGAATATTTTAGGAAGTCATTGCATTGAATTTTTCTTTGAAAAACAACGGTAATATAAACACTCCCTAAATAAAAAGCTTTTAACTAAGAGTTCTTTACTTTAGAACCAATAACGAATATTTGGTGTACGATACAAACTTTTTTCGTGACGGATGGACAAATTGAAAATAGCAGATATTGAAAAAACAAGGTTGCTGTAGCACCTAAATTTGCGAATATTTCATAGGTTATGTTGTTCTGAGATAGCTCAAGCATAACAGAGCCTCTTTAAATATTTTCCGTTCCGTAGAATGAAACTTTTGTGATTGATTTTTGTGATGGATAGACAACATAGATCAAAAGATTCTTTTTTCTCAACAACTTCAAATCAAAATTTTTGACACATGTGTTTCAAAATTCACAACGATTCATTTGAACAAAACACAGTGATTATTTCCGGTTATTAATTTATATTTTTGCTGTTTGGATGTGTCACGAAATTTTTCTGAATTAAGCAAACAAATATCTGTTTTTTAAAAAACTTGGGTCAAATATATCCACCAAAGCAAGTTTTTCTGAAGATTTGGCTATTATATGTTAGGATTCTATGCAGATCCGGCATTTTTTTCGATTTTTATTTTTCTGCTTTCTTGCTAACCTATTTCGTAATAGCCCCATAACTATTTTGTCGCAACGAAGAAAAAATACTCAAATTTACTTTATGAATGTTTCTGCATCAAATAAAAAACACAAATATGACGAACTTAAATATAATATTAATATAATAAAAATATATATAAATATAAATATACACTCTGTAAGATGTTATTTTCAGACAATTGGCTCAAGGAAAGTTAAGAATTTCTCACAAAGAAATATATGAAAATATTTATTAAATCAAAAACACTGAGGAAACAATTTTTTCATTATTATTCTTTTATTTTCCATACGTTTTATTATTGATTGGGTTTTCAAATTACTTTGCTTTTAACAATATAAAACTCAGTATTAGCTTCATCTTCAGTGAAATATATCTTGAACATGCCCACTCATGAAATAAAAAGCCTCTAGTGATTTAGAAGCTTTCGTTTTTTCCTTGGAAAAATCGCTTCGTGTTTCAATCAAACAAACACAAAATCGCCAAACTGAACACTTGGAAATAGATATGAATTCTTTTTCCATTCAGCAGTGTTGTTAATTAAAGTAGCTAAGCATCAGGAAGAATGTTTCCATCAGATAAGCCAAATTTTTTTGTATAGAAAAGTCTATTCTCAATATTAAGTTGCTTTCCCTGCTATGAATTAATCCACATTTCAAAAGCAGTCTTCTAAATTATAACTGATGGATTATATAAAGTGTTTATCTCTTTTTTGGTTTTATTCAAAAATTAGGCATTCGCAGTTGCGCAAAAATATTTAAACACTGCAAACCGCCTGTTCAATTATTTATATTCTGTTGGTACTTGCATATGTTATTTATTAGTTTCATTTACGAAGGTATTTTTAAAAATCAAAAATCATGTCATCATGATGTTATTTATTGCATTTTATTATTGGCCATATATATGTATGCAGGTCTTTAATATCTTAATTCTCGTAGGATGGGCATAAGCACCCATGCCCATATACAGAGCTAGAACGAAAAGATCTGCTCCATCATCAAATGATCAATGAACTATTGATTTGATAAAAAGTAAGCCCTGAAAATCCATAAGTATTTAATTTAAAATAAATAACCAATTATGTGACAATAACAACATTTAATAAAATTGTAAGTAAACATGATATTTGCATTAGGTAAAATAAAAAATAAAAAAATTGCCAAACAAATACTGTCACAAAACAAACACAGTTGTGATATTTGTTTTTAGTTTGTGTTTTGATTACGCATTCTCCATATGATGGCATGCAACAAAGTCCATGTTTCCAACTTTAACATAGATTTGTTAAGCAGCGAGCTTTCGTCGTCATTTTGCACTTATATCGAATAACTTTTAGAAGGATTTCCAGAGCTAATTTTTCATCAAACTTAATTGGCATCATCCTTGAATTTTCATTATTCCATCCTTAATTTGATGAATCTGTTTTTACAAGCTTAAAGCGATGAATATTTAGGGATTATAAAAAAGTAGAAAAACCCCTCACAAATTATCATAAACATACCTGGAATTCCAAGAGAATTAAGGATTGATATTAACAAGGTTTAGTTAGAAGGTTTAGAGAGAAACAACGACTACTCAATGTTAGATTTCAGAGAAGAGATGGCAAGAAACTCTCCAACTGGAACAATTCATCAATCCACCAGTTCATCAGAAAGGAAAACCGAAACAGCCACAAGACTATTTTGTCTTCCACAGCAAGATAAAATTCATGATGACATATATTTGTCATTTTTTCAAGTTTATTAGGATATAAAGTTCACAATCTGACTCGTTTTTGAGCCAACAAAATACATTTTCATAAGCTTTCATCATACGTTTGTGAACAGTATGTAAACAAACAGAGAATATCACACTAGCCTGAACTTATAAACTGACAAAACAAGATAAAATTTTCTTACATATCCGATGCCAATTTTGTCTGTTCAACATCTAGATTCCTCACTGGGGATTTATGGGGCTTTATTTAGTGAATCTGCACATATAACTAGACCATGTGAGAAAGTTTCAGCTCTATATTTTTTCCAGGTGATAATGTCCAAAGACTGGACTATTTTGATAGTTTATCAATGAATGGGTGAGCTAAGCAGTTATCAAGTAGTAGAACAATTTTCTTTTTTTCTTCGGTATAAATCAATTTCAATTTCAATTTTCTGGTCACGAAGCCGACAAGGCAAGTGCTTTACATATTTGAAACATCGTGGCTGTTTCCACTTACCAATTACAAACAAAGGCAACGTTGCATTCGTTGCTGCCATTCCTGCCAGGCGAAGCTTGCTAAGTTTACGTCCAGCACACTTTTCATTCTTCAAATTTAGGAACTTGTTTGGTTGAAGTCAATAAAACAAACCAAATTTATACATGTTCTTGGAATTTTCCACTAACTTTTCTATTCATTATTTATTTATATATAAACATTCAACTCGTGGTTAGGTTAACTAACAGTCAACATGTACACCCAAAAGAATAACTCCTTGCTTAGATATGATTCTTAGGGCATTTATTTAAAATTGATCCACTTTAACTTTCCCCTAAATTCATCCATTGGAGTTTACCAGAATAGAGAGTTATGATAATCAACCAAATGATTAATTTTTTAACATAATAATCAATTAAGACAAATTTCTGTCGAAATATCTTTGATAGTAATAAGGTCCTCAAAATCCAAATTCGAAATTTTCCAAATAGTGAAATACCCTCTCATTAAATCTCCTCCACATCTCCTCATTTTTCAGCACTTCAGCATTTTTTTTTTTGATTTATTCAATATACTGAAAGCTCAAGATTTTTTAACCGATTTTTTTTTTTTGTTGACTTCAAAGTCACCAATTTGCAAGGGCGATTAATTGAGCACAGTGTCGTTAGTCTTCATGAACTAAAGTCTGTCATAGGTTCCTTTTATCCTTCTCTTCTGAGTCTCATAGACAAATTATTTCTTATTTTCAGTATATATTTTAAAAATGAATTCATATAATTTTCTATTATAATGTTTATATATAATATTCAGACTTAAGGTTATCTTTTCATTCGTGGCTTGTAATATTTGTGTTTTGTAAACTAGATTTAGTTTTTGTATTTCTCACGGCTAATTTATTGTTAAGATAAATATTTATATGGCTTCATCAGTGTCAAACAAGATTGTTTTTTGCATGTGACGCAATTATATTGTTAACTGCGCTGATGCTTTACTTACCCATACAAACGATAAATTTTTTGAGCAAGAATAAGGTATCAAAAACCTGTGCCTACTAAACAGTTTATTAACTTGTCTTTTATCACACTTTTATTTAAAGTGTTTGATTCATTTTACCATATTGAACACAAACGACATTTTAATAAGCAATAAAAAATGTCATTGAGGAAATGATCAAACCGATTGGTTTTAAAACTTCATTAAATAACAACAATGTGGATTAAAACCTCTCTCTACTCTACTCTTGCAATGTGAACAATTATAGAATCAATTATTTAGGATTATAATAGATTTATTATATACTAATTTTTCCTTTCGAGTGCTTTTTTATGATGCAGATTTGCAGATATTTCTTTTAAACATCCATTTACACCGATATTGATATTAGTTTTTTATACTGACATAATACTCTTTCAATCAAGCCAGAATCTTTGAAGGTGGGTTATTTTTTATTAATTTGGATTACTTAACTATTTTCAATTAGAGTAACGTATACCATCTCATAGATATAAGTTTCCCACGTCAGGGCACATATCGAAAAAAACTTAGCATTGTCGCTAGATCACTCAATCGATCATATGCCCTTATAAAAATTTTGTTTCATATATTGATAACAAGTTTTTATAATCAGGTGTTGTCCTGAAATTTCATTCCTATGGAATACAAGAAGGAGGTAAAATCAATTCGTCGATTGCCCACTACTACAATCATTGTTAGTTTCGATAGCTTTGGGGACATTAATGAATCTAAAGTTTAGCTTATCTTTAATATCATTCTTTCATGTTTTGGAATGATATCAGACATGCTCTCGCTTTGAAGCAGATTATTTTTAATGATGAGTTGAAGACTTTAGGCCTATCACCACAAAAACCTGTAGCACGTTTAAATCACCTTTTAATATGTATCCGTGGTGCAGTGTTCTAGGGAGCCGAAGACATTAGTGAAAAGGTATGTGGTTTGAGCCCACTTTTTGACTACCGCATTTACAGTGAAATCACCATTTATTTTCGGAAACATATTACAGCAGAATTTATTTGGTGTATGTCTATCCACGTCCTGTGTCCCAAATTCGTAATATAAGGAACCTATAAAAAAAAAGAAAAAAAAAACGTTTAAATTTTCAGCATTTCTCACGCCTTAACCTACTATTGCCCCACGAATGGATAGCATAAAACAAGTGAAAAAATAAACTTTAAAAGGGGTTTCAAACCGATGATATATAGATATTGGTATAACAGGAAAAATCCTTGAATTGGTCAAAAGCTACCTCAAAAACAGAAAACAATTTTTAAAACTTAAAACTAATGGGGTTTTAGATATCATTTGTAGGGCTTCTCAAAGGAAAATTAATGTTTTTGATATATATAAATGATATGGAAAGAGTTTCAAATCTTATATCTACTATTATGATTGCTGATGACACTAATTTGTTATTAAATAATAGCAATATCATAAAAACTTTTCACTGACATGAATAATGAACTTAAACTTAATTCACAGTGGTTTAAGTCAAATAAACTTTCCTTATATTGTGATAAAACGAAATTTATATTATTTCATAAAAAAAGCTTCAAAATGTTTACGTCGTAATTTAGCGCATATATCTATTGACGGAATGGAAATAAAAAACACAGATTCCATAAAATTTCTAGGCGTTTTAATTGATCAGAACTTAAGTTGGAGCAACCATATCAGAATGTTAGAAATAAAATTATCGTACTTACTTACTTACTTACTTACTTACTTACTTACTTACTTACTTACTTACTTACTTACTTACTTACT
>JAUZNK010002397.1:0-11491 GCA_035046665.1 Euphysa ruthae
TCGGGTTGTTTGGTTGAGCGAATTTCGTAGACGCAAATGGGCGTTCTAAGTACTCCAAGACCCAACACGTGGGCCCATCTGGAAATATTGTCTTGGCAATTTGTTGGTTCCCCACGTTAAATATAACATTCTCTCTCTCTAAGTGGTCTAGGACCACAGCCATAACAAACAACCAATGGCATTACGCCTTCTGGGTGTTACTCTCTTTTAAGAAATAATGAATTCTAAACCAAGCACAAATCTCCTTACTTCGGTGTTGAATTGGTCTCTGTTCCTAAAAATATATTAAGAATAATTGATCGTACTTGGTTGCTCAAGACATGGAAATGGCACATTGACGGTCTATCATAAACAGCAGAATATTTAGAAATATTTTTAAATACAACGTGCACATAGATTCTTTATAATTTCTTTAGGCTGTAAAACAAAACCTCATTAAAACTTTTATCGACTATTATAAATTAATTACTAAAATTATTGTTATAAATTATAATTATAAGGTATTAATTTCATTCCAGATGAATTATAGAATTTAAAGGTACTGATATCATATCACTATCCTTACATATCAAAATACAGAAAGTATTGTGATTTCCTGGTTTAAAATAAAAAATTATTTATGGTCTTGAATTTGGCTTATATTTGTTATTGTTAGAAAACCAAATCGTCGTAACCTCTGAAGAAAAAAGAAGAAAAATGAAGGTTTGAGTGTCCCGTACCTAATTGTATTAGGTAAGTTTTACAATTACCTACACTGCATTTTGTCTAGTTTTGATTACCGCTAAAACATATCTTTAAGTTTTTAAGACATTTTTCTCTTCTTCAGAAATGCACAAAAGCTGCACCAATTATGTAGTATAACAATATCAGCTGTTTAGTAACTGAACATATTATTTAAGATCCTCTCTATCTACATTCTTCGTTTTGCGATTTCTACCTAACTGATACCATAATAAGAGGTTTTTATTTAAAATCACATACTGGAATATATGACTTATCGCTCATAGACTTTCAAACTTTTTTGATACATTGATACACCACTCTGTATAGTTATTGAATTTCAATCTAATTCGTCAACAAAGTTCGAAGAAAATATAAATATTTTGAGAAAGTATACTTAGTCGTTTCCTTTGACAAATATATTACCCTGACACATAAACCAAGTGTGCTTGCAGTATTGATTTTGCGCCCTTGGATTGAAAATCAAGTTGTAAGTTTCAATAGCCAATGTCTAACCATCTCCGATTGTAAAGTAGCTTGCTATTTTATTTTACTTATATACTACTTTTTGTATTATGTTATCCAACAAAAGCTTTTTTTTCGGTCCAAAACTGGCATATAAATATTTTTTCGGTTTGAATTAAAGTTTTCAGGAAAAGATAGCTCAAAATTTTCCTTAAAGGTAATTGTTCGTTTAATTTTACACAGTGAAAATCCTATTTTTACACTGAGAATAGAAATTTATCAAAATTGTGTGTTACCTTCACAGATTAGTTTTCACTGGATTGCAGGCTGAAGTTTTTTTACATTTTTGGTACTGTTTAATTAAAAGAAGCATTTGTTCAAGAACGTGTGGAACAATAGTAACTCAATGTAAGGTTTAACTATAATATATTTCGTTCTTTGTTACTTTTTTTTATACCACTATGTAATATTTATGTAAAAAGTAAAAAATGATATTTCTTATACAGTTTTTATGTTTAACTAAAATATAATTTTATGCAGACGTTTTGTTAAAAAAAAAATTTTTTAATTCATATGTGTATTTGGTACTTTATTTCAGTAAAACAATCTTATCATATTCTTTTCACTGGTCGCAGAGGCTTCCAGGGAGAGCTGATTTATTATAACTGAAACGTTCTCCAATTAGACATCTAAGTGGTGTACCACTAGGGTCAATTTTGGGACATAAC
Organism: Euphysa ruthae; assembly: GCA_035046665.1. Classification (NCBI taxonomy): domain Eukaryota; kingdom Metazoa; phylum Cnidaria; class Hydrozoa; order Anthoathecata; family Corymorphidae; genus Euphysa; species Euphysa ruthae. The sequence continues at coordinate 1,914 of JAUZNK010002397.1, forward strand.
AAATTTATTTTTTTCATTTTACCATGGTGACAAGCATAAAGCGACATCTGACGACAAAGAAACATGCATGGTGACAAGCTTAAAGCGACATCTGACGACAAAGAAACATGCATGGTGACAAGTCTAAAGCGACATTTGACGACAAAGAAACTTGCATAGTGTGGAGAAAGGTCTTCATGCTCATTATTTTGGGTTGCGAAGATGCCGATGCAACAAAAAAAGAAAATTACATGCTACATTTGTCGTGAACTAGTGCAACGGATTGATTATTGTTTATGACAAACACACAAGTTGCCAAGCAACAACGTAAAAAAGTTAAAACCGAAGTTGCATAGCTTGTCGAAAAATCTAGTTCAAGTTCAGAAGACGAGAATCAAAATTTGTTTATGTTAATTTCAAATACGCTATGGAAAGGTCTCTATATGAATCACTATAAAGATCACTATATTGGAATATGTTCAGAATTTGATGATGATGAATGGTTAGATGTGCAGCATGTACAGAATCTCAGTTGTAAAATTATTATTAAAAACTCTTCTCTGGAACATAATGTTGATTTTAACCCAGATGGTTCACCAGAAAGTGAGGAGAAGTCGGATATTGCTTATGAAGATGCTGAAGAAGTCTCTTGGATGTCTTCGGTAGATGAATACATCCTTGTTTCAAAATTTGAGTCGTTCATTTGCAGTCATGATGGTGGTTCGAAGAATACGAGCAGGTAAACAAGCACAGAAAAGTTTTGCAATCGATTATCAGATAAAACAATACAGAAGTTAATTGTAAAAATTTATTTAACCGACGCTTCTTGAATGACTGGCTTTCCAAGAGATTATCAAAAAAGGGGAAAAATATGAGAATTGGACAATGAAAACTTATCTTGGATCTGTTCAAAATTTCCTCAAATTTGTTTGTGTGACTGAAATTACAATAGAAAAAAAGTTAAAAAAAATTTTTAAACACATTTTAACCGCCTGGAAAAAAGATCGATGAAAAGGAATAGAGCAGAGGAAACACACAAAAAATATCTCACTATATCTAAACTATGATCTCAAGCAACCGATACATTAAAAAGATGCTGTGAATTACACCCATCCGATCCGCTTTTTGATTTCCAATAGCACTAGCGTTCCAAGGATCACAATATTCCTTCACAATGGGCCAAGTGTTGCAATAAGTCTGAATGGTCTTACGTTTTATAATGTCCTAGTCTGTTTAATAGTCTCAGTGGTTCAAATGACACAAATGGTGCCATATCTTTCAAAAGTTTCATATGTTCCAATAATAACAGTGGTTCTATGTCGTCCAATGATATTCTAAATAAGTAACCCTTATATAAAGTTTGAGACAAAAATTATACATAGTTCTAGGTACATAATAAGTAAAAAAACAAATTAAAGGAGAAACACTCCATAATTTTTGTTTTTAAAACTAAGACACAGAATAAAAATCTAATAGTACAACGTAAAAGTACTCCAAAATTCTTGAAAAAAAAAGTATACAAAATGTTATGCGGTTGTCATTGTTACCAAGCAGCAAGTCAGAAAAGGTAAAAAGCGCTGTTAAACCGGCCAAAATATCTGAAGATTGTCGTAATATTTCAATTTTGAATTAAGGTAAAGTGAAAGTGTGATTTGAGCTAAGCATTATTTTTTTTTAAAAAAAAGTGCCACTAACTGTGTGCCGCTAGTACAAAGTTTACGGTCAAGTTTAAAACTGATTCAAAGTCAGTGCCAAAAATAAAAATCTAATTCACTCAAACCACAACATATGTGGTAAAGAGTAACTCCTGAAAATTTCATTGAGAAACCTTTTTAGGTTATGGAGATATATTGGTCGGTGTGTCAAAAACCCCATTTTGAGAAAAACGCATAATAAAAAAATTAAAACTTTCAAAAAATTCTATTGGTTTCTGAATTGAAAATAAAATATTTGTCAAATATGCGAGTATAAATATCATATAACTTAAAATCCTTCAGGTTCATATAATTTGCCTTCTTTTTTATGAATATTATATTTTTTATGCATCTTGCCTCACAAGACTTTTCAATAATTTTTATTTTTGTTCTCATTTTGATATCCAGACCGAAAAAGCCTTTTCCAGTTTAAATTTGAGCATCAATTTAGAGTGCAATTTCCTGGTATCATATTTAATTTTTCATAAATAAATTTAGTTTTTATGATTTCCCACTATCCAAAAATTACATATTTAAAAAACTTGATGCGCCTTCATAACTTTTCAAAAAAAGAGTCATAATCGAACTTAATCAATTTTTCGCGCACCACAAGTATTTAACAAGTTGGTAGTGTCATATTTTAAAAAGAAATCGTTTGAAAATAATATAGCAGTAAAAATTTAGCTTTCTGCTGGAAGGTGAAAAGTTTATGTGGGACCAGTACAGACTGGAAACTGGACAGGGGCCGTCTCGTCACGCTTTTCATCACACTTTCGTTTTGATACTTGTTAGTGTTATTCCCTAGCACCGGGGTAAATCTCGGAATTAGTGAAATTTAAATTCCTGAGATGGAGCGCCCGTAGTGGTTCGGTTGCTACCTGTCAAAGGTAAAAAAAACCCTTCAAACCATATCACTTGCCTGTTAACCGGTTGATGATCGGTTAATGGAGGTGTGAAACACTAATAAAATTTTACGCTACTGTTAGCCGATAAATGATCGGCTAACAAGAATGTGAAACATAAAAAAATCATAACCTGCCTGTTAACCGGTTAATAACCGGTTAATGGGGGATGTGAAAAAACCAATAAGATAATATAAACCCTCTTGGGTCCAGATAAATTTCAATTTCAAGAGTGTTCTCTCTCGAAAGTCTTGAATTTTTTAATATAATTATATTAATAATAAATATAAATAATAATAATTATATTAATAATAAATATAAATTACATACTATTTTTTTTACCAAGGTAATGATAGCTTCCATATATTCTAAGATAATCTTTTTCATTATATTTTTTTGAACACAGCAATTGCATACACACACATACCTAAAAAAAAAGATATTAGTCAGGCAACTGGATTATTTTTTTAAATCAAGTATTTTATAAACTTGTAAAGAATGCATTGTTCCTCAAGTCGGATTAGCAGGCAATGCAACATGATAACTTCTACTTACGTTAAACGTATATACGGTTAAAATTAAAGTTTGTTATTGTTTTGATTTTTTTCTGATAGGACATTTTTTTCATAAAAAAGCAATTTTTTATTTTTCCCAACCATTGGGGTAAACACATTCAATATACAATATAAGCTAAACTTGGTGCACTTTGTGTTGCTCGTGAGTTGATGCGATTATTCTCTAAAGTGAGCATCCAGCCACGAGTTTGCATTTTAAAGGAATGGCGGGATTTCTTGCACCCTCTCTCTAACAATTCCTTTTTTGTGGCGTCGTCAAGCTCTATGTTTTTTTTCTGCATCCTCGCTCGTAATTTTTTCTTCATAGCGTGCTATTTTCAAACTTCTTCTAAAACCAAATGAAACTCTTGACTTATAACACCATCTTCAAGCGTCATGCTTACTAGGTCTGCAATTGCATTGAGCTTCTTTGTGAACACGCAGATCTGGTCATGCGTTTTAAGTTTTTATTCTTAGTCGATTAGATAGAGGTAAGCTTTATGCCGGCACTCACAAAACCGCACCCGGTAGCTAATCCTGTAATGATTGGAATAACTGATGCAGCAATCACAGTCGCTATGAGACCCATTCCAACGCCACTTAGAATAACGCCTATCATAATAGCCCGACATCAACACCGTCGATATTGTGAAAGCCTGAGTATATTTGTTCACAAAACTTTCACTTGAGTCAGTCTCAGCCTTTAGCTGGTCCTTAAGTTTGGCCACGTGTGTCCACCGGTATTTTGCCGCAAACTCGGGCATAGTTTGTAGTTTGTTTAATGTAGGGTATAGCTGAGGGTATCTGCCTACTTTATCCTTACCGATATTATATGGATCATTTATTTACCATGATTATCTCACTACATAAATACTACTTATTTCCCTATCCTGACCATTGATCATCTCACCGATCTTGACCTACTGATGTGGCTTATTGGGATCACTAGTCTGAAAACTCAGAGCCATCATTGTTTCGATTTTTATCCTCCAAATATCCTCTCTTGGGAGTGTAGCAGAGACGATCGTAGTAAACATATCCTAACCATCATATGCTGAGGTGATATACAGGATACGGTATATCTAGGGAATTTCCATCAATATTGCTTTGTTGTAGCCACTAGTTGATTCGTCCAATAGAATCATCAATGGGGTGAAAAATAATCCATCGTTATTTTCAGAAATCACTCCATCAGGTGCAAAAGCTATGTTTTTCTCTCCAGATCCTTGCTCACCGGGTTCTCCCTTTAGATTCAAAGCAAAAGCAATTCCATATTCACCGGGTTCTTCCTTACAACCCGAACCACCGGTAGGGCCTTAATCACCGGACTTTCCTTTAGGACCAAAAGGTCCCGTATCACATTTAGATCCAATTGACCCCACTATGCTGCGTTTTTATGTAGTTCTATCGGGTTTAATATAACGTAAAACTATGCTCACCATTTCTTATACCTCCGCTGCATTTAGGTATATGATGTCCCACTTCCTGCATCTAAACTGCAATCGCGAATCGATGTAATACATGTGAGACAGATCAAAAATTAGGGGTCCATATTACTCATTGGTTGTGTAGTTATAAACCTCCATGAAGCAATCCATGCCACCGGTTGTAATTTGACAGCCTAAGCTGGGGAATGCTTTTTTGTCAGCTGGAAACCGAAAGAGACACATGTTCTCCATTTGTAAACGCTGGCACAACACCAATGAGATACGAAGATGAGTATAGTGTTGTTTTGGTGACTGCCATCTCTGATCAGGTAGTCGAAATACTTCGACCACTCAGCTTCGTCTATCAGATTATCCACAATGAATGTTTTTTTGCTTCAAACTCGATTGGCTCCTCTGGAATAGCAGTGTAAATCTTAACAGGAAGGCCTCTGGCTTTGAACGCGATTATAATTTTGCAATACGCTGGTTGGTCCAGCCGGTAAGCACATATGTATAGGTCTTGATATTGAGACTTTGAGATAAGTAGGAAGTTCTGAATGAACGTGGTTTTACCGCCTATTGTCGGTCCACAAAAAAGAATCCTCACTAAATACGTTGATAGGCAAGTATCTAGCACATAGAATTTCATTTGAGCTATATGTTTATATGTAGTTATATGTACGCTAACATACTGGGTTTAAATTAGTATCGATATGTTAAAAAATCACGTGTTCTCACGGCAGATGATCTCGCTGGTTTGTTGGAAGCAGTCGTGAACAAGATTGCCAAATCACACACGCATCCAACTTGACCAATTATAGACGATCTCAAGTGAAAGCAAGACAAAGCAATACTTCGCAATAAGCTTGCCATGGATAAATGAGAAAGAGCGAACAAAGAAATTCAGCGTTAGGCACACCTAGAAAAATAACTGGCTGCACTAGATGGAGACGACTTATTAGCACACTTCAATTACTCAAACTTAAAATCAAGATGCTAACATTGCAGGCAAAACAAGCACTAACCAATAGATTTGAAGGTTACGATTAAGCACAGCTAGTGTGTAAAAAGTCATAGCTGAGACGTCTGAGTTGTCAGTATTAACATTCGTTGTCTGTCATCGTGTAATCGGCGATTACACGATGGGCATGTGACTCGAATATTCTATTTACAATGTCCTTAATTTTCATTAATTTGGTCGATACTAAAAGCTTGCCCGAGACATTTGGTGTAGCCCTGTAACAAGAGTTGTGATCCATCCCTGGGTTTTACGCAAATGCTACCCCACTCGACAAATGGTGATGTTCGTTTGTACCTGCTGTGACGTCTTAACTGTTCTACACTTTAAACTCGACCTAAGAGGCTTTCCTAACTTCACTGCATTTCATAGGGGTCGGCTTTATATCTTCCCTATCGAACCACTTACCGAAACGATAGGATGTAGCACCACCCATAGAGTGGGTGGCTTTGTGAAATTCGACTAATAGATCTTCAGGAAAATCATACCGATCGTCTGTTTCAGCTTCGTCTACGAATTGCAGATTGTAACTTCAATAGTGAACCATCACTCCCCATAGGAACCTCCCACACAGCCAGAGTCTTTTGATTGATGGAATGGTCCTTATCGCAAATAAGATCATTATCTCTCTCGTCCTCTGTTCAATGGTTTTTGAGCAGCAGAATATAATATATTTATTTAAGTTTACACAGTACAGAAGTGTGCTGCAGCTTGTTTTAAGTAGTAGTAATTGGATCAAAGATGAAAGTTTACTATAAGGTTGCTTAAAAATTTCCATTATTTTTTTAAGGCAATGCATAATTTACTCTATATACTTTTTAAAGTTTAAACACAATATCTTTTTAAATAGTTTTTCACTTTGGTAATAGTATATAAAGCAAACAGCACGCGCCGAGTGCAGATATTTCACACCTACAAACAGAAAATTACAAAACTTTGACATAAGCAAGATTTAAAACCTCAAAAAATATATGTAAAATCCTATCCAAGTAGCTTATTACACACATGGAATAAACCTATTAGTGTTAGTATAGTGTTAGTGAAATCTTCTTCGAATTGTTTAAGAATGCATTACAAAAAATTGATACATAAATAAAATAGTACTAAATAAGTGAATAAAACACATTTTAAATAAGAAAGAACCAAAACATGATAGTGTAAAAGGAGTTTTAAGAATGCCGAATTGAGAACAGGTTAAGGTACAAAATAATTATGCCCCATCAATTGAGAAGAAGCGAAGCTAAAATTTTCGAGAGCGTCGAGGTAGGCTAGCTGTTGGGTGCGTAAATTGAATGAACACATATTTCTTTTGAAGTAGGCTATTGCTGACATAAATATTTACCTTGATCAATAGCAGTTCCCATTCTTACTGTGCTGAAAATATGCTGTAGATACCTAAATTAGCTGTTATTGAAATATAGCTATATACACACACACACAAGCACACACACACGCACAAATGTATATGTGTATAAAACGCACATCTTCATATGCCCTCATTAGTTATCGATGGTAACTTTAATGAACTTAATTGATATTGTGATACTATCAGCTAATCTACAATTGCTAATAGAAATAGTTACCCAAACAAAACTCCAAAACTACTCCTGAAAAGTTCTCAACCAGCTAAAAAACTAAAATGGAAAGTCATAGCAGAAAAATCCCTTTCCTGGTGTAAAGGGTAAAATGTATTTTTTTCCCTAATAAAAGTTAACTAACGTGAGTGACGATATTGTGATTGTGTGTTCTCAAAAAGAACACTTATTAACTTGAGTTGCTATTAAGTTTTTAAATGATATTACATGGACAAACACAATATCCAGATTTTCGTTTTAAATACATACATATCTATAACACTTATCAAAAAGTAGCTAGTTGGCATAAGCTAAATGAATTTAAATTGTCAATAGTCAATCTTTATAAATATTACTAAAATCCAGATATTTTTGGAACACTGCCACTACCTAACACAACATGTAAATATTGAACCTATGGCATGTTTTTTGATGTCTGCTTCAAAATTTAGTCCATGACTATTACTGTCTTTGATATTTACATTACTACAACAAGGAAAAAAGTTGACACTAAATATTCAACACGAGTTGGTTGGTAAACAATTTGAACAATGAAGTCTAATTGTTGAGGGACTCAAAAATTAAAACAAATTTTAATAATGTCAGTATTATTTTTCACATTACATCTCATCATAAATTTGAATTAAACACATTTCTAAAAAATTACAACTGATTATTGGATGTTATATATTTAAATGAATATAAAGTAATAAAGTTGTAGGCTTTTTTAAAGTTATCCCACTGTAATAAACGATTTTTTTTTGTCATAAACTAAAGCTAATATGACAGAGATTTACAAATATAGAAAATCGCTTTTTATTTTATCAAATAAAGAATTATTTGCTTAATAGTTATAACCATCCTAGGTTTGTAAAAGTGAAAATTATGGAATAATTTTTTATCTTTTCTAATTTCTGGTATATTAGTTCAAGTAATTAAGACTTCACAACCACTGAAGGTATTAAAGCAAAACTAAAAAGAATAATTTTGCTTTTTTCAAAATTACATAATTTATGGCATACTTGAAGATATGTCCTTACATCTTGCATCTTTTTGAAAAAAAATAAATAAAATAAAAATAAATAAATAAATAAATAAAAACAAAAGCCCAATTTTTTTTATTTTCAAAAGTTTTATTTTCAGGTTTGGACTAACTTACAACATTTTTTTTTGATAGCCAAGTTGCCGTTTTTTAAATTTTAGCCAGAAATATAAGCAGCAACATCCCGGCTACCTTTTTAAATTCACTTCTTTTAGGTTTTCAAGGAGCTCTTGCGCACTTTCATCTTTATTTGCTTCTCACTTTACTTCTTTTTGCAAAGAATTTATTTACAATACTTATTTTCTTTTACCAAGCTTTTAATTTTCAATATTTTTTCGCCAACATCTTTCATAACTACTAAAAACGATATTCGTTATTTGAATTGGATAAACTATTTTCGATTATTTCATCTTCCTCTTCCTTCGCAGGAATATTTGGCAGAGCTGTTGATTTTGGGAGTGGTTTAAAATGGCTACTGTTGCGGGTAACTGAATGTTCTGTTTCTGGATTCCAGGCAGTGATCATTGAATGATTTTTGTCAGTAATTATATAAGGACGTGGATTAAATTTACTACTGGTTTTTCGTTGATATGGTTGTTGTACAATAACTTGATCACCTATGTTAAATTAATTTTTACGGATGTTTGGTCTATTGTTTTTATAATCCATATATTTGATATGTGATTTGTCAAATCTTTTATTTGCATCTACGAATATATCAGGACTAACTTTGCTTGACACATCAGGTATAGTTGTTCGAAATTTTCGTTGAAACATCATATCAGCCGGTGCTGCTCCAGTTGCTGTATGTGGGGTTGTTCGATATGCTAGTAAGAAATTGTAGCACTCAAGCTTCCAATCCTTCTGTTCGACGTTTGCTGATCGTATAATCTTTGCTAATGGGCTCATAAATCGTTCGGCTTTGCCATTTGCTTGAGGCCAGTAGGGTGTAACACGTCGGTGATAGATTCCTCGATAAGCTATATATTTTCTCAGTGCGTATGATTTAAATGGTGGGCCATTATCTGAAACTAGTACTGTTGGGAAACCGAATGTTGTAAACGTTTTTTCAAACAGTTCAATAACTGATGATGCATTTGTACTTTTAAGAAATCCTATTTCTGGAAATTTTGACTTATTGTCCATAAAGACTAGTATGTAATATCTGTTTGACATGGGGCCCAAGGAAGTCGGCGTGTTGTGCCAAACTGAAGGTGGTACGAGAGATGGATGTAAAGGTTTGCGTGTATTATTTGAGGTAACAGATTGACAAGCTAAGCAATTTTTTATTCGAGTTTCGATTAAATCGTTCATTCCGATGAAAAATACTTTCGTTCTCATTAATGTTTTAGTTTTTGTAATACCCTGATGACCTGAATGTGCAAGCA
>JAUZNK010002398.1:0-11490 GCA_035046665.1 Euphysa ruthae
TAGGAGCAGTATGACTCCTGAAACGTCGCCAAATAAAATTTTATAACTCATGAAATGCGTTTTATCTCTTTAATTATATATATATATATGTCTTATAATATTTTGCACGTGATTATAACTTAACAGAAAAATATTATCAGACAAGACCGTAACGCTATTCCTATTTAAGATACATAATTTAGTAACTATAACTAAAGATGTTTTGTTACTTATTTGTTTGAAATATGTCCAACTGGTTTTATTTTATACATTTAGGTTTATTGGTTTATCAAGCTGTTCACTACTGTTCACTTACCGGTAACTACGTGTAAAACTTTTCATAAAAATTTTAGATTTCTTAGTTCCCCATTTTATTTGTCTACTTTTGTTATTTTTTTTATCAATTTTATCAATTAAATTTTTCTTGAACTTGCGCAAAAAGTCAATTTGAAGATTTTAAAATACTTTTATCAAGCAATGCAAACAGATTTGGCTATTTTTTTCAAAAAAATAAGGATTTTCAAGCAACCTAAGAATTATTCTAGAAACTCAGCATCTTGATTGTTCTTGTATATATTTTAGAAAATTAAATTGTTATCAATTTTCTTGTTAGAAAGTAAATATTTTAATAAATTATATTTTTTAATAATAATACAATAGTTGTACTTGTATGGAATTTATCCATTCCATACAAGTACAACTAGATTAATTCTTTCCTATGATTGATTTTTTCCATTCCATAAAATTACAACCACATTAATTCTTTACAGAGTTGAAAGTCTGTTTGTAATTTTTATTATTTCAGAGTGGTTAGGCAAATTGGTGAATGAATTGTCTAATTTCAAGTTACAGCTAAGAAAGAATAAGGAAAAACAAAAAATTTAAATAAATGTAGGTACAAAAAGCATTATTACAGCATGAAAAAAAAAAAAAAAAAAAAAACTATATACCTTAAAGGTATTTAATTTCGCAAGTAGAAAATTTCGCATTTTTCGTGCAAAATCGAGAAATTAAGTACCGCGAAATCCGTAAAAAATGGTGATATGCGAAATTAAATACCCGGATAAAAAATTTCATTACTTAAAGAAAATCGCAGTTTCTATGATGAAAGTTGTTAATGTTAAGGCAGAGGATGGAAAAAAGAAAAGTCATTTTTTATTTATTCGCTTTCTTCACTATCTTCAATAATTAAAATTTCATTGGAATTTTTGCAGAAACAGTTTTTTTGCGCATCAAAGTCCTTATGTCACGACTGCTAACGATTTTCCTCTTTTCTGTCTTCTTACCTCTTGCTTTCTATTTCGTCTTGTCCCTTTCATTACCAAGTATCGCATTTCTTTCTGAAAAGGTCAAGAAATATCTAGTTATTTATTTTTCTTTTTGATTGACATAAAGCTTTCGAAACAATTCGAGATATTTGTCCAGGACAATATGGGATCATACTGACTCACCCGAAATTTTCGCAGTCACTACACACGGTATTTCCAATCCACTTTGAACCAAAGGATAACTTCTGTAATGTTCAGCAATTAATTTTACGTTTTTACTTACCCTCAATAATCTAAAAGAAACTTCTTAATACTAGAAACCTTCATAGGCAAATACCCAACAATGGTCTTTGAAACGACGGTACTAATTTTTAATGCCAAAAACATCAAATGGATTTCCTTCCTCGTAAACGCAAACCAGTTTTTTCTTCTTTCTTCGGATGCCATATATTTTGGTAATAGTGAATCCCTTGCACAGCACATTTAAAACTCACTTCTTTGTTATATTTAGCAGCCATAATCAGCTTTCTTGATTATTTTTTTATTTTTACACGTGTGGAAGCAATCAGACGTTTAGCGTGTGTAAACATTCGATTGGGGTGTCAAAAAATCGCAACTTCGAGAGTACGTAGTTTATGACCCCTAAGAATTTTTTTTTTTTATTTTTGGTTTTTTTTTCTCTACATTCTGTAAAATGTCGTTGACTTAAAATATTAACAGGTTGAACTTACCGTGATTATCATTTGCATTGGTTTTGTGTGCGTGGGTTTGTAATTAATTCTTGTGGTAGCTGAATGTCTAGTCTCGTAAATTAAAACTAAAAAATTAATCTGCATTAAATAATATTTCAGCTGATACATAAGAATCAGTTAAAAATTTCATGAGGTTGGAATCAGAAAAACTGTTTAAACGAATATATGTAATTCTTAAAAAAAAAAGTGTATACCTATACAAACATAAGAAATATATTCACTTTTACGATGTCAATTTTCATTAAATCTCATTTCTTGCAAAAAACAACTTTTTTATAAATAAAGTACTAAATTCCTTGTTGAAATACACTGAAAAAAATGATTAAAGAGCTAAATCCACGCAGTTTTATTTCATTCGAAGGCCTTCAACAAGCCGCGTTTTTATGCAAAAAGATACTTTTCAACATTTAAAAGACCAGAAAAAAATAACTATATTTCAGTGGTAGATCATAATTTATGGAAAATAAATATCCGATCAAATTGCAAAATCGAAAGCAGAGCGTTTAAAAAGTAACGCGCTAAACATAAGCCAATAGCGTAATATGAATAATAGAACTGACATATTTAAAGCTTTGCAAGTTGAAATAGCCTCCTTAACTACCTCGAGAATCCAAGCCATTAACTATTAAACGTCAACGCACATTATTTCTTTATAGCCAGGGCGCCATTACAATGAGAGACTGGTCTTGGCGAAGTAGTTCACTCGTGTGTCGTGAAACAGTTTGAAAGTGCCCAAGCTTGCAAAAGAAAAGCATATCGGAAATACACAGAACAAGAGTGATATAAAATCGGAAATTATGCAGCCGAGCATGGAAATTGGGCTGCAGTACTGTCAGAGAATTCCATATTACACAATCGAGCTAAAAAATGCAAGAATTTAAAAATGGTCTCCGAAAAAAGCTTTCGGAATTTCAAGCCATGTAGACCACTGATACTTCAAGAGTTAGGTGAAAAAGCTCAAATGTTTCTGAGAGTTCTTAGAAGCCGATGAGCTATCATAAACACAACCATTACTATGGCTGCATCTGGATTTATGAACACTATCAACGATGAATACATGTCGCAAGTCTCCTTAAATCGACCGTGGGCACAGAGTCTTTTCAGGAGAATGTATTTTGTTCGCAGGTTTGGTACAAATGGAAAAAAAGAAATTACAGAAACAGGGTTAACATTTATCGATGAAATTATTTCAAAGGTTGGAAAGTACGAAATTCCACCGCCAATGATATTGAATTTAGACTAGAAGCCTCTCAAATACGTTCCTTGTGGCAAAACAAACTTAGCAAAACAAGACCCGACGACTGAGCCGATAACTGGAATATCAGATAAGCGTAAACATAACTGCAACGTTTACCATTTTGTTCGATAGTCAGTTTCTACCAATGCAGCTCATTTACTCAGGGAAAACGGAAAAAGTTATCCCAAAAGATGAATTTCCGAACGATTTTTCGTTAAGTGCGAACCCGAAACACTTCAGCAACGAAAGAGAAAACATAAATTGTTGGAATATATCATAATCCCTTATATCAACAATAAACGGAGAAAGCTTGTGTTGGATTAAAAAGTCTCGCTCTTTTGATATTTGATGTTTTTAAGGCACAGACAACGTCCGTCAGGCGTGAGACAATTACTTAAGAAACATTAAATGTTTCTTGCAAAGGCAGCAAATATGACAAATCTTTATCAGCCACTTGACCAAACTGTGAATGGTTACGCTAAGAGTCTTATGAGGAATAAATTGTTTCACAGTAAAATAGCCAATGCTCTGAATGAAGGTAAAAACAGTCTGGATAAACAGCCTGAAGAAGTCAATATTCCTTTATAGTTAACAATTTTGAATAATTTGCATGCTAGATGAATTATGGAGCTACATAATGTAATGACAACTACAGAAGGTCACATTGCTGTTCTAAAGAAATGGGATTAGGCCGGTATATTAGACAAGTCGAAATGGGATTGATAAATCTACCACTACTCAATCCATATCACGAGATGTTTTTGCTAGCTCTAAAAAATCTACCAAATAATGAAGTGATCCCACCAATTGATCGATGGCAGGAAGGTCAAACGGTTACAGACGATCCTGATAACGATTCTGGTAGTGGTTGAGGCGAAAAGTAGAGAACGGAGAAGATAGAAAATTTTTGGACCTTTTCGATAACGAACTGTAGATCAAAATTTTCATAAAAAAAAATCGTGAAATTTTTCTCTTTTTTTCTCTATCGCGAAATTAAGTACACGCAAATTACGTTTGCATTTTCAAATCGCGAAATCAAATATCCGCGAAATTTTCTAGCCGCGAAGTTTAATACCTTTAATGTAGTATATATGTACTTAAAAAAATGTTTGTGTTGAACTCACTTTTATAAAATAAATACATAAAAATTATTTCTTATGGAGAAGATTCTTAGGTTTGTAAGGCTTATTTAACAAACATTAGATTCCGTAAAAATTTCATCCCCGAAAAATCAGTTGGTAGTGGCAATATAAATAAACTCTCTGAAAATTTAAATATTTAAAAAATTAAAAAGTTAGTCTGCATGTATAATTTTATAGCTAAAGGTCCAAAAGAAAATGTCGAATTGAACTACATTATTCAAGTAAAATACTTCATTCAAGTCACACAAAAACACTTTTAACCCCGTACACTCCCCTAGGTACATTTCCATAACTTAATTTCATAAAAAATTATTTTTTGTTCAAGCAAACTGTTACTGCTTCATCATCACTAAAAAAAAAGGTTTTTACGCTGAAATCTGCATGGGAATGTTTTTAAGGCATCATCTAAAACTAAACCACATATATGTGTTCTAAAACAAATTTTTCATAAATATCTAATGCCTCAGCCAACATTACATTAGGTGTTAGGTTAAAAACAATATCAACTTCCCTAAGATACCTTAAAGCTTCCAGAAAATGTCTTACTGGTAAATATTTTTGACTGCAGAGCAGAAAAGTTTTGTGGAACTTCAAGTATAGAAAACCCATTGATTATGAAATGTTCCACTAGTTCAATACTATTATTGTAGTATGCAGCTAAATACGAAACTCTGTGCTATCTGTTATTGTTGCGTAATAATTCAAAACCGTCATGGTAAATCTCTCAGTAGTTTTCAATACTTGTGAGCTGAGTTTTCGTGTATAGAATCATATTATTTGATACCAATGTTTAATCTGCAGACAAATCATTTACATTTTTTCGTAAATAGAGAAAATTACAAACAGCCAATGGCAGTGCACTATTATCAAAACCTATAGTGTTCCTTGTAAGGTTAATATTTTGGTTTTCTCGTGATACACGAGCTTAGTTCTTTAAATTAAACTTTCCAATTAAGCACAGACACTGTAGAGAAGTGATACAGCTTACTTAATTTATCAGAAATACCAATGTTAGAATTTAACATCAACCTTGCTCCTATTTTTAGAGATAATTGAAATGCTAATCCATTTATTTTCGATTGATTTTGATTAAGGGTTTTGTCATACATATGAGCAGCAGCTTCTCTAGGAACTTGATCTATGGCATCAATGGTTATTAAAGGCTTTTCCATACCTCTCAGTATTCTGGCATTTTGTACTCTAGCTGGCTCATTTTCGGCAAATATGTGCAGCGCATTAGTGGGTAATCATTAGCTTGTTCATCAATGAATCAAGAGCGTAATAGATTTTCATCTTGGAAGAACAAAGCTCCAAACCTCACATTATTTAAAAGATCAATGAGAACTGAGTCTACTTTTTGTCTCATCACTTCATCTAATTTACCCATTTCAAAGTATCTCCATAATGAACAAACATTTTTGGCCTCGCCCTCTCTAAATTTGACATAAATTTTTTATTGCATAACTGATATAAATTTATAATTGGTGATTGATCTGTCAATCTCTTTGATTGAACAGAAATTCCAAATCCTGAATGTATCTTTTAATTTATTTTCTATTAATGCTTTTTAAATACTTATGACATATCCCATAAATGTAGACACCAGAGTCATAACATTATACATATGTAAATATCTGATGATGTGACATTTTATAGCTTTCTTGGAAAAGTTGAACTGTTTTTCTATAAAGGGTTCTATTGCAATCTACACATATATAGTAAGGACCATTTCTGCAATTTTATGAGTTATTTTGTCTGATTGTTGCAATCATTTCAAAAAAAAAGAAAAAAGAAAAAAAAATTGCACTTGGGCAAAACCCTGGTAAAGCGGAGGAAACAACAAGGAGTTTATTATACATTGTTAAAAGAACTACGCCCTGAAGAAACAAATGAGTATCAGAGATTTTTAAGAAAGACTCCTGACGTGTTTGCTTCGTAGCTTCATAAAAAGTGACACCATAAAGCACGAAAAAATTATGCGCAGCGCAATCCCAGCAAAAGTTGAACTGGCTGCAACAAAACTGTTTTTAGCTACAGGGATAAATTATTCAGACCTACGGTATACCTTTAGAATTCATAAAAGCACACTGGCAAAATCTATCCCTGTAGTTTGTGATACTATTTACGCAAATTTAAAAGGCGAGTACTTAAAGGTAAAAATGGTGTAAAAATGGTGTTAAAATTTAGTGTGCCTATAACGATGCTTAATATTGGAATATAGATATAGAACATATGAAGTATACATAACCCGAAATTGTGCCATTTTTCCATGTATCCCCTCCATCTTTCTATTACAAAATAATTCGCAAGGCGGTCTTTTCTTTCTGTCATACTTTTATTGGCATCTACATCACGAAGGGAAAAACTTAGCCACTGACTTAAGACTTTTGAGTTTCCTTGGTATTTTTTTTTTAACAACAATGGATCCAAGCATGTTAGTTATTGATTGAATATATCATTCCTAAGTAACTTTGCTTTTTTATAGATAGTGTAGTCGTATGATTTTTCATTTATAAGTAGTGGAGTGGTAGATTTTTCATTTTTTAAGCTGAAGCGAATGATCTTTCAAATACTGTTTGACTCTTTTTCCAAAAAACGGTATTCTTATATGAATCACATTTAATAGAAAAAAAATTTTCCCTCGAAAATTATTTATGTTAAATTTTTCCGAAATTTGTGTCTCATATGATTTAATATCTGAAGTACAACCCCTGCTATACACCTATAGAAAATTATTCAAGATATTTAGTATATTTTCCCAGTAATTTTTTCAGAATATAATATTTTCCATTTTTGATGCAGGCTATTCCACTTGTTGATCTAATTATTAATTTTTATCTTCTCGTTTGCAATGATTGTGAAAATGTACCTCAAGAGTTGTAAAATCTGAAATTAAATTAACGGTTCATTGTCCACTTTCGTTTTAAATTTCCCTACAGCTGAAAGAGATTCATTCTTTTATTAAAATCTTAGATAGACTTTCACTTTTCAGGCTCAGTGAAGATCTTGTTTTTATGATCGTTGCATAAATATTTTCGACATTTTGTCTAGCATAAATCATTCTGAGTAGTCATTGTGATATCTTTCATAACCTCGGAATAATCTTTTCAAACACCCATCGCCAAAATTTTAAGAAAATATAATAAAATATGCCAAGATTTGAAAAACATTAAAATCTGATTTGTTTTATAATTTATGTGATGCCTAAATAAATGTACATAACTTCTACATCTTAAGTTTACTTTTCTTATAAAGAATTTTTGGAAAACCTGTTAGATAATATCTGCTATATAAAAGTTGGTCTGTACTTTATCAAATTAGGATGAAATCAAAATGTATAGGCTTGTTAAAGCCCAATGATCCATCATTTTTTTTTTTACTACACGTTTTTGAAAAGTTTATTTAGTCCCAAATCTCTTAAGTAAAAGATAAAAGTTATGACTAGTTAACAGTTGTTGAAATACTTTAACAAAGTCGGTGGACCACTTATAATTTCTTTTCCCAGTCAGACACTTCTGAAATAAGCCTATTAGATAAGGGTATTCCACTAATTTGATTTATTATTATTATTATTATTATTATATTTTCCTATTTAACCAATAAATATACATTTATAATTTCGTTTAAATATTAGAAAAAAATTATTTGTTAATATGAATATTAAGATGATCATTTTATAAGTAATTGGTTTAAAGGAGGGAGTCACTCATATAGCAAGAGCTGACCAAAGGGAGTAACTCTGGTTTTTTACTTTTTTTCCAAGACATCTGAAAAAGTCATATCAATTTTGATGACATAATGCAACAAACTTTGATTAATAGATTATTGAGTACAAACAACTATTTTTTAAAATTGTTTTCGGTTTGAATCAAAAATTGATTCATATTGACTAATGTTGCCATATTTCATTGAGAATAATCTGTAGATTTCCATCAGTGATTTGTTCCATTCAGCAATACACTGAAATTAAATAAGTTTTTACCATATTTTACTGTTTTAAATGATGTTAGATGTTAATGTTCAAATACTTATTAGATAAGATTTTCATATATTGTATTCAAATATATTACATTGTATTCAACAAATTTTAGATTTAATATGTTCATACCTCCTTATTGTTCTGCAGGTGAACAGTTAAGAATTGCATAACCCCAATAGAAATAAAGTTGGTTTTGGAATTAGCTCCCATAGACGTTTTTCGATGATTTTTTAATATTATATTGTAGATTAATTTTTACCCAAAAGGCTTTTTGGGCTCGTTTGGCTTAGTTCAAACCTGTTAAAAAAATACTCTGCTTCGGACCGGATTTAGGATATTTGCTTTCATCTCAAAATCTTAAAATTTCCGCAAATTGTGGGTAATATTTGAAGACATAATGTTATTTAACAGTTCGAACTTTTATTCACAAACATCTAGAAGCAATCAATTCAGAAGTGGGAAATGCCATTTCCATGTAAAATCTCTGCTGTGGTAATAAAATTTTTAAGTCTAATCAAATTAAAAACAAATTTAAATATAATTCTAGGAACAAATTGGAAACTTGTTAAAATTATCTATTCATTCTGATATATCGTAACATTTGGTGGTTTTTCTCTCATCTCAAGAACAAAACTTCTTTGACCTTGAGAAACTATTCTGTTTGTTGATTTTTCCCTTTCAAGATATTTGATAAGTTTGGATGTGTTTTTCGTTACAACTATTTCTTTCTTGTCTTTTTCTATATTTTTAGAAATAAAATTAATATCTTTATTATTTTTTTTATAGTTTTTCTGTTCTGCATATCCAAAATCAATGTCGATCATCTGCCTCTCGAGTGTCACCTTGTTTCCATAGCCAATTAAGTTTGCTTTTTTATGAGAGAAAATTTTTTGCTTATCTTCAGACATCATAAAGCACATTAGTTCATAAGTAACAATAAATACACTAAGAATACAAATTATTCGGAGTTTTAATGGAAGTCTTGTGAAAACTAAGAATATTTTTTTAATGACTTCTTTCATCCTATTATGAATTATAAGTGAACGCCAATTCATCTGTTAGAATTCGGTATGGGTGAATTTCTAAAAATAAAATGTATTATAAAAGATTATGTAACTAATCAGTGTCTGGTTTTACCAAAATTATGTCAAAAAGGGTGAACGGTATATAATCAAAGTATCCTAGCTTATATTTCTGGTAATTGGCGAGTAACATTCAACATAAATCTATACTGAATAATTTCTGAAAACAGAGAATTTCAACACGAAATTTAATTTAAAGAAGATAATACGAGATCTACGGCTATCTATTTTGGATTATAAAGGCGCTAACCGTGGACCTCGGGTTACTAAGTCTTAATTAGAAACATGTGTTGCCCAACAACAGTCAATAATCATTATTTTTATACGAATATTTATCAAGTTAATAAGTAAGGTTTACAAATAACAATCCAGGAAATACAGAGAAATAAATGATAATAAAAATGCCCAACTCTTACAAGCAAGTCTGGATAAGCACAAACCTAATTTCACCAAATAAATTTTGTTTTTTATTTGAAGTAAGAAAATTCACATGTCATCATCAATCTAAAGTTTTAGCGGCACACATTTAACAAATGTTTAATTTTTTATAGTCATTTTCATATCTCCTATTAATTAATAATGTTTTATATTGAACATGAATGTTGATTGACAAGGTGTGTGTTTAACACAAATACTCAAGTATCCAGCAGTTTGTTTGCATTACAGCTACTCAACAAAATATACCTTGAAGCATCAAGTATACTTTTTCATCACCCTTGGAATTTGAATACCAATAATTCATCTTTATTGGAAATTTGTTATGTCCCACTATATCAAAAAAAAAAAAAAAAAAAAATTTTTGAAATTTTTTTTTTTTTTTTTTGTGTAAAAATTGCTTTTTTTGTTGAGCTTTAGTTATTGACCTGCCTTTCTTCTTAAAAAACCAAATTGACTCTGTTAACAGTTCGGTCAGAAAGGGTTTTAATTTTATGAAAGTATTTTTCCCGTTCAAAATTTTATGACCTGTTAAAGTCTGGAGTGAAAAATGAGCTAAAAATTCATTAGAGTTACAGAGCCATAAAATCGTGGTCTCTTATTGCCTTTAAAATAAATAAATTGGTCTTTTAAATATGATAGACTTGACTATATTGGTACTAAGACATGTTTCACTTCATTACTTGTGAAAATAAGAGTGATATAAGAGCTCCAGAGGTCATTATCTAAAAATGGCGATATGCAAATAAATGAGCATATATCTCTCCTGGTGTTATTTTAGGCAAGCAGTGGCAAAAATAGGCTTTTAAAGGAATCATATTGGATAAGATTATTTACTTTATGAGTGGTTCATGATATTTATGATAAATGCTCAAAACTTTGTTTTTTTCAGTGATCCATTAATTTCATTGATAAAGGTTTACTCCAACCGGGCGATATTTTTGGACTCCTTGATTTTATTTCATTAGAAAGTCTGTTCCATATAAAGGGACCTTTTGATGACAGACAACTTTTCCCATAGTAGATCTTCTGAAGGGTGTATCTGGCTTTAGATGGCTGTTTCTTAACGGGATTTTTCTATTTTCAGAAATTTCAAAGATTTCAGACATGTAGTTTAAGTTGGGCCTACTGCAGAACCTAAATGCGTGTGCAGCAGTAGCCTGATTAACCCTCATATCAACAGGCAGCCAATTTATGGTTCTATACTGCTTAGTACCAATATGGGCGCGAATATTCATATTCAAACAAACTCGTATACATTTATTTTGTGCATATTTCAAACGGGTTTTAGGTGATTTGTTGAGGCCTAAATACCAGGCAAAACATGCATAGTCAAAATGAGGTTGAATCAGAGCATTGCATAGGGCACGCTTTAAAACTGGTGTTAAGAAAGATTGTTTTCTATATAAATATCTAAGTTTGGAATTAATTTCATTTAAAACATAGTGACCCATTGTCTTTCCACTCAGGGTTTGATCTAATAAGCATACTAAGTATTTTACTGAGGTATGTCGTTTAATGGATATGCCTCTATAAATCATATTCAAGGGATCCGCTTTTTTAGCTTTCATTTTAGAAGAAAAGAGGATACACTTGGTTTTTTCTTCTCCAAAGTG
>JAUZNK010002399.1:0-27806 GCA_035046665.1 Euphysa ruthae
TTTAACTGCGTTATAGACTGCATTATTGACACTATTTAAATGTATACCGAAAGGTGTAATAAACTGTATTTTAATGCGTTATAAACGACTTTATTTACCTTTGAAGAAACAACGTTAATTATGTTATAAACATTTTTATTTACATAAAAACCGCGATCTTAAATTATTTTAACTGTTAAATAGTTAACTGCGTTATTTAACTCATTATTAGAAGAGTTAAACAAAACGTTAAAGACAATATACACGTTTTTGCTTGGAGCGTCACATATATATATTTATCTAATATTTAAAATTATGTAATATATATTTATCTGATAAATTGCATTTAACTGTGAAATCAAATTGAGTTATAATTATAATTATTAGATCATGAAATAAGAAATTTGTTTTGAAATTTTAAGGTTACAATTCTTGAAGCTTCAGATCGTTGCGGTGGTCGTGTTAAAGATGATCACTCATTAGGAAATTGCATTGGTCTTGGTGCTCAAATTGTCACTGGCTGTATAAACAATCCTTTGTATATCATGTGTGAACAGGTATATTACTTTGAAGACGTATATTTCTTGTTTTGTGTAAGAAAATAGAGTCTGTGTTGTTTAGGAGTATTTTTAAGGCTACATGTTGTCAATCTTTATGCGAAGATTCAAGATTTTAGTAAAACTTCAAGGTTTATCAGAAGAATTTGTCATTATTTTGATTTCGTTTGGCTACTTCTAACCAAAGATTTTCATATTGTAGTTGATGAATTAAGCATTGAATCTCGTTTAAACTTTCACCCTCTTAAATAATTTTTTAAATAATTTTTTTTTGTAAACATGCTATTCCTTCCAATTAAATCGTCATTCAAATTCCTTATTAATTTATAATTCTTAATTTAAAAATTTCATATGTGATGTTATATGACAACAACTTGAAATATGACTCTTTCATAATTTTGATATAAGTTTATTATTTCTTTGAATATTTTTTAGGCTAACCTGCCTCTACGCTATCTTGGAACAAGATGTGAACTCATCAATGATGATGGCATTTCTATTGATCCTTCATTAGATGAAGAAGTCGAGTTTCGATTCAATTTAATCCTTGATTCGCTAGAAGATTGGAAGCAAGATAAAATTAAATCTAAACACGAAAAATTTTCATTGTCAGGTACACCTATTCCATAATGAGGTTATTTATATGAACAATAAAAAAGTTTTTAGGCTGTGATTTATACAATTCATAAATTTCATGCATTGCTTTCGAATCTGTGAATACGTTTGTATAATACTAACAATACTAACAAACATAGCAACAAACATAGCAACAAACATAGCAACAAACATAGCAACAAACATAGCAACAAACATAGCAACAAACATAGCAACATAGATTTATATAAAATTTTACCCTTATATAAACAATAAAAGACAGAAAAAAAAAATGAATGGCAATTATTGTCGGCTAATAATGTTACAAAAAATATTAATTAAAGTATGTTTTATAGAGAAAATTTACTTGAAAATAGCTTAAACCCTGTTTATATTAGCCAGAATTTTATATTTTTGCCAAGTAATTTGTATCTAACTGTAAATAGGGAACAGGTAAAACTTAAAAATTTCTTTCAGCAAATATTCTTGAAATTTTATTCCTTTGAAAATATCCGTGTTTTATCCAATGCTACATATTTGATATTCTTGTATAGAAGGTTTGTAAAATTACATTTGGTAAGGTTTGATGTAGACTCATCAGTATTATAAAAAGTTAACGTACTGAGTTAACTAATCTGGTTTTTTGTTCCGATTAGTGTTTGAGGGTGAGAGACATTTGAAAAATTAAGAACTTTTAAAATTCAAATCTGACCGCCCTTTCTGCTACAAAGATAATTTTGGTTCTCCTTAAAGTTATGAATAACTTTGTTAAGTCTTAACCTTCAATTCAGGCTGTATTGAAAAATTTAAATAGGGAAATAATTTTCAGATCTGTATTTTTTTCACTATAGGAAACAAACAATTAGTGTTTGGTTCTAACTGCAATTTTGCAAAAAATATTTGAATCAACAAGGGAAGAGGTTCTTTTAAATAATTGAAGAGTTGCTATTCTGATATTTCAGAAAGCTCTAAGTTAATGATACTAATACTTCTGATATATACCTAAATATCAGTTTATGGTAAGTTCTTTCCCTAGAGGTTTCATTTATTGCACTAGTTAGTTTTTGAGATACCTGACTATGTGGATAAGTAGATTCACTCATTCCCATAACGCCTCGAAAATGATAGTCTGAAAAATAACATCAAATTTTTTTCAAGAAATTGTTTTAGGATTCATCCAAAATTTCATTTGAAGCTAAAAAATATTTTATATCTGATTATGTAGTCATAATTTTCAAAATTTTATTGGTTTCAATTCTTGGCTGCTTGGAATTTTTAAATTCAGCTTGAGAGTAGTTTTTCTGATTTGACAAATTTTAAGGGAGAAAATACTTCTTTTTGATTATTTTAACCTGTCAATCATTTTGTGGGATCATTTGTAATATTTGTACTTATTGACTCATCGGTATTTGAAATATAGAATGTCGTTAAACAGCATCTAAATGCCTTCTCTATTATGAAATAGTATAGATTTTTAAGATAAGAGTAATGTAAAACAGGCTTATCCATAGCTTCTAATTCAATATTGATACATTCTGAGCTACCTATGAATGATTATTTACCAAAAAAATTAAATATTTTTGTTATTTTAGAAGCACTTGCTGAACAGCTGCATGAGCTGGAAACAAATATTTGTAAAGAGATGACACCTGTGAGTAATTATTTATTTTATGAGGGAAAACATGCTGTTTATAATTTTCTCATGTATGTGCTCCTTAACTACTTTGATTAAAACTGTTGCCTACAAACTTTTGTAATTGCATTAGTGTCATTGGTCCTACAGACTTCAATGATAACAAGACCAGTTGAATAAATCAAACGTCTTGAAATGATCCGTCATCTGAAAATTTTTAACCTTCATAAGACCTTGCTTTTACTCAATTTAACTCTGTAGGTGTTTTTGGGTTATGGGTTTTTTGCCTTGTGCAAACAAATCATGGTTTTTAAAGCGCTTCTTTTTTAATGAAACTCTGAACAATGTATTGACTTTGAAGCATTGTTTTGATGTTGCATCCAGTGAGGTATCCAGAGGTTTGCTATATAATTTTGAAGAATTCTTTAATCTTCAAAAGTTCCTCTTTGTATTTTATTTCCAGAAGTAACTAGGCTAAGTAAAATTGTTTTAAAATACAATTAACTTGTGTGTCAGTTTTTTTACATTATGTAAAAATGATTTTTGTTTTACACCATTTTTAACAATACTTTTAGGTTGAAACAAGTTTACTTCAGTTCCACCTTGGCAATCTAGAATATGGATGTGGTTCTTCATTACAAAATGTATCAGCAGTGCACTGGAATCAAAATGAAGAATACCCTCAATACAGTGGGGCGCATGCATGGGCGGATGATGGGTTTGAGCCTATTGTTCAAAAATTATCAGCAGGGTTAAATGTAATATACAATTCTAAGGTACTCTTTAGTATTATATCAAATAAGAAAAAATATATATTAATAAGATTGAAAAAAAATTTTCATTGTATATATATATTTTTTTTAAACATTAAACTTTTTTCAGTTTATTGTAAACAAATTGACTTACTTAAAACCGTAACCGCGGTAATGCGGTATATTGAATACTGTTGAAATAGTAAAAAATCATATAATTCGATATTTGTTATCATTTATTTATGAAATCCTTAGTAATTTATCAAAACAAATATAGAATGAATAAGAATTTTAGGATAGATTGTTTACATCTACATTTATCTACTTTTTTTTTATTTGTTATTTCTTTCTTTTTCACTGAAATATTCTGTAGATAAATTTTTTCTTTTTACTAAAATCTACACCTGACTTGTTATTAATTTGATTAAAATACCTCAGGTATAGATACCTAGTCATATTTCTTAAAACTTCACTGAGGCTAAACTCCTCCTGCACTTTATGTAAATTATGTTTTAAAATGAAATTTTTTTTAAATCACAGGTAGCTACAATTGATACAGCTGGTAAAAAAACTTTCGTTATAACGGATGATGGTACAAAGTACAGCGCTGAAAAGGTAGTTTATTTTTTTAGCATTACAAATTAGTATCTAAAGTTTCCGACTCAAAAAAACTTGAAGTAGTTATGAGCAAGTAGTTAAAGGCAACACTGTTTTGTTTTTTCCTTTGAAATAAATTCAACTGTTTTTAACAATAATCACCAAGAGATGGGTTGCTTGTGAGAATTTGGTTTCAGTCCTGGCTACCTTCACACATCCAGCAAGCCAGTTGTGAGCAACGTTAGGAAGTGGATAAAGTTGCCATATGCGTCTATGCGCTTACTCTTTTCCTTACGTATAAGTGAAATTAGTTGTTCCATTTGTTATTTAATGTATTTCTTTCTAGGTGATATGTACAGTTCCACTCACAGTGTATCAATCTCAGTTAATAAAGTTTAAACCCGTATTTCCTGCAGAGAAACAAGCCGCAGTTGAAAGGTTGGGGTCAGGTTTAATTGAAAAAGTAAGTTTATATTTACTCTTGACTGAAGCTAAATGGAACTAAATGTTTATTGCTTATAACTTATGCAATCAAATTGCTCAAAGCATTTAATTCAACAGTTTTTTTTCATATAAAAGATTAAACAAAAAATCTTATGCTTTTTTAAATGTAATTTTGCTGTTAATTTGATTCTAAATGTTAAATTTCCTATGGAGACTGGTATTTAGAAAAATTATCAAATTTTAAAATTACTTTATATTGAAACCATCTATAACATTTAAATAATGAGCAGAAAAAATGCTTTTTGGATAACCGGAAATGAAACTTTTAACCTGCATAGACTTCTACTCGATTCTAAAACTCAGCCATATAACTTTGATAACTGTAGCATAAACTTCTACTCTATTCTAAAACTTAGTCATATAACTTTGATATCTGTAGCATGATGGAAATTTCTACTTGTTACCTAGCTACATTAGTAATATATAAAGAACAGGGGTTTAATGAACAAAGTAGGGTTAAGCTTATTTTCTCCATTAATCAGTCAGTATTTCATTTAAAACTGATTTTAATTGTCATCAATATTTTCTCAAACGTTTAAAGCTCTTTTTAATATGGCATCAAAAGTTTGCATCAAAAACTTCTTTTGACTAGCAAATAATTGCATCAATGTGTATTTTTTCATTTCCACATCAAATTAAAGTTTTAATTTATATTTGAAAGTTATTTAGCAAGATAAGGTTGTTAGGTGGGCAAAACTTAATAACTATAACATATTTTAATGTTTTTAGTTGTGATTAATTTGAGATATTTGTTTTCATTTTTTTAAAGTTGTTTATATTTTAACCTTGGTTTTTCTTTGAAATTTTCTAGGCAACAAATGCAATTCTATGAATTAACCCATGTCCATCTGTCTGATTATTTTCTATAAAATTTGCTCATTATTTGAAATTTAGGGTGAAGTTATAAGGCTATGATGCGACAACACTAGCAGTTTTAGATTTTTGAAAAAAATTATCATGAGAGTATCCTTTGACCCATATGGTAACCTGCTGAGAGTACTCCTTCTCTAGGTCCCAATACATGTCTAACTTTGTTGAAAAATGATATTTTTTTGATATTCTTCAAGAATTTGAGGAATTTGAAGAATTTTGTTTTAGCTGAAATTTTGTTACAAAATATAATTTACGATTGCTTTTGTGTTTCTGTTATTTTGAAAATGTTTTTGTGTCATGTCCATAGGACCTGAAAAATTTCATTCTAGAATAAATACAAAATCGAAATCCGTTCTTTGCCTTTTTTATAAATTTTTCATACGAAGGACCATAAAGGATTAATTTCACCCATATGGCCACGTGCCCAAGGTTCTTGTTCCCTGGTTCTGGTTCCCCAAAATCGGTTTCATTGTAGGCTTAAGTATAAAATGTCCTTGAAATCTTTTCAATTTTTTTTTTTTGTTTTTTGGATCTGAAAATCGTTCTTTAATTTTTTAGTCCTCAAGTTTTAGGCTAGAGAATTTGAGTATCATAAACAATTTTTAAATTTATCATTGTGGTTTCAATTATACTGCAATTTTAGTAATGCTTGGAAATATTTTGAATATTCTTTCTAGAATTTGATTTAATTTAATTAAGTTTTAAGGTACAAGGCTTTATTTATAATCATAGATTTTTTGATTCTTTTGTTTTCGAGAGTACATTGGTCACTAAAGTATTTTACTTTTTAGATTGCTTTAAAGTTCACAAAACCATTTTGGCTTAAAAAAATTGGCGAAGCAGATTACTTTGGTCACATACCAAGTTCGCCTGCAGATCGTGGTCTATTCTCTGTCTTCTATGATGTCTCAAAAGATGTGAGTGATTTTTTTTAGGATAAAATCAATGCCTTATTTAGCGGTTTAATTTTTTTATTTTTTCCATAAAAATATCTAGGAAACAATTGAGTTGCAATAAACCAAATGTGGTTTGTGCGTATTATTGCTATTATTATTTTTTTCAAGCTTGCATGAAGTTAATGTACAAAAAGAGTATCTGCTGACAGATATGGCTATCTCCTGAAAATTCTTATTTTCAGACCACAGGCCTTAAGATAATTATTTTTCTCAAGAAGTTATGTTTCTGCTGTAATGAAATTTTAACCGCTGAACTGACAAAAGATTATCTGTGGGGTTATTGGCTGGTGGAGTGAGACTAGCTTTTTGATACAGTTGCTTCACAACAGCAATACGAAAATCGGTCTGTGGCGATCGTTTATTAAAACCAGTTAATTTTCCATTTTCAGTCGACAATATATAGGCATTTACTATTGAAAGATTTAAAATATGAAAAAATAATTTCTTCCATTACTTCACTGTTTTTCTTGAAAATTTATAATATTTCAATAATTGGTCATTCAAATCATCTGCGCCCATTTATTTGTTATAGTTATGAATTATTTCATGTCTCCTGACTTTTTTTTCCTTTACAGTACCTCTTTCCTGTTTCAATCATACTGCATCAGTATGCAGTAAACAAAAGTGTTACATGCTTTTGGTCAAAAATATGTAATGCTGTCATATAGTTATCATAACTTAATTTTATGGTCACTTTTCACTTTTTTGTCCTTTTTGTGGGGAAACTGTGACTCAAGTAAGAGTATCTTCATTAAAAACTAGATATGGAGAGGTATAGAAATTATCCATATAAACTATATATCCTTTGTTTGTATATGGGTCCAAAAGATTCATAACAGTGTCATGTATTTTGCCATATACAGTTTATTTACATTGATTGTCGGTTTTACCAACGTAAAGTTGTTCATGAAAATTCTGTGCCATAAACCAGGTTAGTGAAACAATAATTCCTTATTGAGTCCTTTTTTACGATGCCCATAAAAACGGTTAAGGAAAAGAAGGCAATAAATCATTCTGATTTATGCTATTTTCTGGTCATAAATTGTAACTTGAGTGTTTCTTTATTTTCGTTTTTAATAAATAATCAAAAGCATACATATTTGTCTCCAATGTAATACTCATAAAATTCATCAGTTAGAAATAAACCTAAAAAATCTCAATTGGGTTATCAGGCATGTCAACGTCAATGCCTGGTAAAGCTTTAAATAATGGTAATGGGTGAACATTCCCCAAGAACAATATCCTCATTTACCCATTTGTTGATATCAAAGCCAGGAGAGATGTCTTTAGAATTTTTGGAAGTTGGAGCAGAACAAACATCATCATTATTTCAAGAAAAAAATTTTTATGATTTTGAGTGTTTGAAAAACTAAAAAAATCAGACTTTGCTCACTTACTATCACTAAAAAATTTAAAACAAGTTTCCCAGTTTTGATCATTGTCACTGTCTTCATTTAAAATTATTTCATCTATGTTTTCATTTAAATCGAATGAAAATGATGTAGAGGGACGCTCCAAATTTTTATAGGCCATTTTTTTTCCAATATTTTGAACCGTTGACAGCATGACAAAGCACTCCTAATTACATGGATCCCGGCACTTTTCTGAAACGAAATTTAAGGGAGAATTTATAAAAATAGGTCTCCAGTGTATTAGAAGATGATTATAGGGCGAAAAATGCCATTAAAGTGAAAGCGCGCAAATCCTGGCATATACTGAAAGTGGGATTCTTTCACTATATTGAAATCCTGACATATACTGCAGGGTTAGAATTCTACTTTGTAAACAGCTTCACAGTTTTTTTTCTAATCAAGGATGCCTTATCTCCCTCCCCTCCTCCCCTCCCTTTCCAGCGCAGTGCACAATGGTTGTGCTGCACTTTTAAAATTTAAATTTAAAAAATTTTTAAATATCATACCTTGGCTCTCACATCTATAACTAGGAGTGTCAATAATTTAAACAGTTTTCATATTATTTCTGCTGGTAGATATTACTCTTTATGAATTTTTCTGATTTACAGGAAATTTTTGGAATTTGATTTCAAATTTCTCTTAAAACTTGAAATTTTTTTCAGTTTATGTAACTACCATGTGGGAGATGTATGTAACCTTTAACACAATTTATTCAGTCATTAAAACATGATGATTTAAATTTCAAGATAACTCATTCTTGTGTTTACAGTTTATGGTTCTGTAGCTAACAGAAGTTAATGATTTCAAAATCTGTAGTCTTTTTGTTTTTTTTTTTTTAAATATGGCAATTGTTTTGGTTGCCATGTTACTTTTTTTTTTATACTCTGAAAAGTTAGTATCTTACTTAAATAAAAGTTATGTTGGTGAATAAAGAGGTATGGAATCCATGGAATCCATTTTTTTTTATAAGATTTGATACTTGAGAATAGGTATATTACAGTTAGGTTTGTTTTTAACCTTATGTTGTCTTGAATAATATCTGCATAATTTTATTTTATGAGCTTGAAAGTTGTCTTAAATAGCAACATTTAACTGTCATAAATTTTATTTGCGTATCGGTTTCCTCAATGAAAATATCTGGAGCTGAAATATATCAACTTGGTTAATGGTAGTGTAAAATCTAAAAATTTTTCCTTTTTGCAGTATAAATATAAATAAATAATTAATATCGTAATTTTAATTATAATATTATAGTTAATATCCAAATAATAATATTTATTCAAAATCTTAAGGATTTTGTTATTATTTTGTAAAGTCAAAAAAAAAAAAAGAAAAAAAAAGTAAAATAAACCTTTTAGTAATGCAATTAATTAAAATTAAAATTTTTTGTTTGGCGAAACTTTTTGACAAGTGGTAGCATTCTACTTCTCAAAAATAAAATCATAACTGTCATAAGTATTCAATTAACTTTTAAGCACAGAATAAAAAGGAATTAATTCTGGCACTTACATCAAAAGTTATTTTTGTTTTAATGAATATAAATATAACAAATTTGGAACAACAACGAGGAAAATATTATATTTTTGTTTTTTAACTGAAAAAACTTCTCTGCTATGTTATGTGTACGTGCTAACTGACCAAAAATTCACATAATTTTGATGCTTTTATTTTACTAAAGATTGCGGTATGATTATTGCAACAAACTTCCTTGCCTATTAATAGTTCTATTTAAAAAAACTCAGGTATGTTAGAAAAATATAATTTATTTTAACAAAATAGTTACAACTATTCTAGGTGACAAAATAAGTTAAATATTGAACAGAAGTTATGACCAATAATGTAAAGAGAGATTTTGTTTTTTTGCTTAAAAAATCGCCAGGCCCCAGCAGATACATTAAAAAAAAAAAGTGCGGCGCATGGTTGACTTTAAAATAATTTTAAAAAGTCTCAACAAAAATCTGATTTGAAAAATTGCCTGATAGTCAGAAGTTTCAGAAGGATCAACTTAATTTAAAAAAGGTGTTGCTTAGGTTCCAGGCAAACTAGGCAGAGGTTATATTGGACTAACTGTTTTATTTCAAGAAAAATAGAATTCATTTCTTAAAAAATCTAATGCAATTGCTAAGCAAAAAATTGCAAATTTTTGTAAGGAAAATGATTAAAATATCAAAAGTATCAAAAAAAGTTAAGAAACGTTAAAAATTCCTTAATTCTATTTAATGACAAAAATTTTAAAAATGTCAGATTCTGATCTGCTAGTTTTTAGCAAAGTTTTTGGTTTCAAAATAAGAACATTGATTTTGGTAAAAATTTTGCAATAATTGGGGATGATTGGTTGGTGTGGAATTATGTTTCGATATGACAATTCTTCACACCCTGTCTTCCTTTGAATTATTGACATAGCCTTCCATTACAGATTTTTCCTTTTTAGAAAAACTACATTCTTATGACTGTTATTGCTGGTGATGCCATAAAAGTGAAAGAAAATCTTTCAGATGCAGAGGTTGTGAAGGAATGTATGTTGGTTTTAAAGAAAATATTCAAGGATGAGGTAAATACGAGTGGTGAGGTCATATAGTGAATGCCAAGTAGTTTTTTATTGTAACATTTATTAATAGGTAAATCAAAATTATCAAATTTTGATTGGTTTAAGTTTCATGCCTTAATTCTCCAGTCAATTCAGTTCTTGGTACTACATGTTGATTTTGAATCGAACAATATTCAACAAAAATATGTGAAGATATAGGTCTACAATATGATTTGATCATAATAAATAGGTAAGAAAAAAGTGATTTCAGTTCTACTCTAAAAATTTGCACTAAAAAAAGCAGTTGCTACTAAGGTGAAATGTGGATGATGAAGCATGGTAGACTTTTTGAACTCAATGTCATCATCATCTTTATGATATTGTTATATTATTTTTTGTTTAATGGCTATTTTAATGACTATTCCAACCTGATCTAGGATTTGTTAGGTCTAAACTCAAATTCTTCATCAACAGGTTTCTTCATATTACTTCTTTCTGTGCCTTTCTCTGTTTGCATCTAGGCAGTGTTTACATCTAGTTGAAGCTATTATGTCGTTACTCAATTATCCTCCTTCATTTTCTCCAAGTGTTGTAGCAAATTATACCTCCTATTCTGAATAACATCTTTGTTGTTATGAATTCCTAGACTTTATATTACCTCTTCTGAACTTTTTTGTCTCTTAGTCTGGTGTTATATATCCACTTCACCACTCTGAATTCACGATCTAATTATTACTACATTACATTCCTACAACATAGCATTTCTAACTTCTGACTTGAATCAACAAAACTTTACTAGTTTGCTCAGGAAGTATCTCTTCAAGTAAAATTTACCCTACAAATAACACTCCTTATTATATCCTCTTCACTACCAAACATATCACCTAAGTACCTGATGCTGTCAATTTTCTCTAACAAGTGACTGGTGCTGTACATAAATGAAATACTGCATTGTCTGTAATCTCATCTTTACAATGCTTACGTAAGTGAACATTAATGTTACCATTAACCTAACTCAATACCAATGCATTTCCTATTTATCCATTGATTAAAGCCTGGGAAAAAAATTACTGCTTGAGAAATTACGGAAAATTAACGATTTAATCTTTAATGCCTAAAATAGGTGTGGTTAATAAATTTTACATCTAGCTGATTAGACTGTACCTTCAGCTTCCCTGTGTATCTTGTTTTTTCGTCACAGGAAATACTATACTAATGTTCAATAACGTTTTTGCTTTGATATATGATTGAATTTTTTTATAGTGATATGGTAAATGAAGATAAATTTTGAAAATATTGTTTACATGTAATGCATGTTTTTTCATCTAAAAATAGGAGTTTTTAACAGTCATTTGATTAAGTTTTTAAAGTGTGAATGTGTGTTATTTGACAAAGAAATTTTAAAACAAGGACTGGATGCCAGGCTTAACATTACCTCAGAGGAGAGAAAAGTTATTATAAGGGTGGCCAAAAGTACTGTCTTTCATGTCCCAATTAAGCCCAGACTAACACTTCTGAACGATCAGTGAAGCAAAATAGTTTGAAAAACTCCATCTAACTGAAACAAAATTGAATTTACTGAGAGTAGGAGCTGGGTTTGCAATAAATAAATCGTATGTTGAATCCTACACATTTGTAAGTTTCTGAAAAAGAAATAAACTTAATATGCAGTAGCAATAAAAGATCTGAAAGAGCCGTTAGACCGTAAATTTAGTGTGAAAGATTTCCCTGGTTGTTAATAGTAGTTGCAGAAAAATTGTGGTTCTATGCTTTTTGTAATGGTGTTGCAACAATGAATACCAATTTATGTTTGCGCCAATCAGTGAATCGTATCGAAGTGTTTAGAAAGTAATGTGGAAAACATTTATCAAATGAAAATTTGTTCAAGAAATTTAAATTCAACCAGTTATAGGTTCAATTTAGTTATACAAAACAGTGGTGAGGTCAGAAAATTAAGTTCATTTTAAAATTTGCCTTACTGTATTAGTAACTCCAGCAGTTTTAATTCAAAAGGACAGATATAACAATATATAAAATGAAGTTAATTGAATAAAGTGAATGTACTACTATTGCTTGCTTCTTCATCATTTTTAGTGAGGCTTTTTTATGAACAGATAATTTTTCTTTTCTCTTTAATTCTTTATAAGTTTTGAAGTTGCATTTAGACTTGATGACACATGACATTATTTAAGTGATGAGGCTAAGAAACTTTCAGTCATAAGTCATTTTTTTTGAATTATTCACATGTTTTTTTTTTTGTTTTAAGTAAGGCATTTTCATAGTCTGCTTTTTAGGCTAATATACATATGAGCTATAATTGATATTAAAATCTTTTTAACCTTGTTGATGGTTGGATATGTGCTTGTTACGTGACGTTAAGTTTTATGTTTAATAATTTAAATAACTTAAGTTTGAATAAGTACATATTTAACCCGTAGACTTCCAGAGATGCACATGTGTGATCACGCTAAATCTGAGAGACATAGGCTTACTTTTTGTCATATACGGGTGAAACTATAGTAGCTAAAGCCAAACTGACCTCGTTTTTGAAAAAAATTTGAAACTTCCATATGGAACTAACTGCTTCGGATTTAAAAAGAAAAATATCGACGTTAACAAATTGATTTCCAAATTTTTAAGAAAATGAAAAGTAGAAAGCAGTTTTTTTCTAAAACTAACCTGGACTAACTGATTAAAAATATATTAGATAATAAAGTAAAACTATATGAAACATATTGTAATTTTAGTAAGTGATCTCTCATTTTGTTTTTTGGGTATTTTCCTGATTTATTTCCCATTTCTACTATATGTGTGTGTTTGTGTGTATTACTTTATTTCAATAGCATGTTAAGATTGTCTGGCTGTTGCTTTTTCTCTAGAATACTAAATTAAGTCAATTTCTACCTAGGAGTGTGTGCCTACTAAATGGTATGTTGTTATATGCAAAGTTGTAGAAAAAAAGAACAAAAAAAAATATTTTTTTGAAATACCCTAAGGCTCATTGTTTGTAGAAAAATCAATATCAGCTTTGTATTTTTTATGACAAATTATTAGTTGTCAAATTATTATTGTTATATTTTTTGCAGTCAAATTGTTTCAGGGAATACTTTCCACCACTTGTTTTTTCAGATTTTCTTACCAGTGTTTGGGCCAAATTCAACTTGCCAGTACTTAAATAGTGTGCTTGAGACTGCTTTATTTTTTAAGAAAGTACATTTCAATATCTCTAATAAGGTATGGTTTAAGTTCTACAAAGAGCAGCTCTTGAGTTTTGAAATTTCTTGGAAAACCTCAAAAATCAATAAATTCTGCGCTCAGCAGATGAAACCGAAAGTTTCAGCGGAGTCTAAGGATTAAAAAAACATACATACATTACATACGTTAATTACATTACATAAGTTTTATCACTTAAATTACATCACATTACATAAATTACATCACTTTACATAAATTGCATCACATTACATAAATTGCATCACATTACATCGCAAATGTTTGAAAAATATGGGGTGTATTATTTGAAAAAATCAAGTTGTGCTAGTTTAGGGGCAGACAACCCAATAAAATTGACCGGTCGCCACTTTTCCGAGCTATTTAACAGAAACTGATTAAAAATAAAAATCCTTCTAGAAGATGTGTTGTTTGTGCCAACCATGGAAAACGGCGAGAGTCACAGTTTATGCTCATAGAATGTCATTTAGGACTTTGTGTCGCACCATGCTTTAGAAATTATCACACGTTAAGTGTCTTCTAGTATGAATTTTTAAATATTTTTTAAGAAAATATTTTTTGGTGTATATTTAATGACTTTATATTGCTGATAAAACCAAAGTTAAAGTGTTTTTTGAAAATAATAAAATTATGCATTTTTTAAAAAAATTTAAAACCCACCACCTCAAAATTTTTTAAACATTAAGCACTCACAACTCAAAAAAATAGTGGACTGTTAAAGGGTTAAAATAAATTAAGGCTTTTATATATTTTTTTTTCATTTACTGTTAAATTTTTTGAGAAGAAACACTTATAAAAATATAAATTAAAGATTTTTTTGAAAATATTGGGAGTTTCTTGAACAGTGATCAATGCTTGATTATTAATAAATAGTTAATAGCTTTTATTTTATTTCCTCTTTTTTATCTTGCTTTGAATTTCTTTAGAGTGTTCCTCAGCCAATAAGCTATGTGGTTAGTGATTGGGCAAAGGATGATTATAGCAAGATGGCGTACTCGTACGTTAAAGTAGGAAGCTCTGGTAAAGATTATGATACCATCGCACAACCGATTGGTAATAAACTATTTTTCGCTGGGGAGGTTAGTTTTTAATTCTTCTTTTTGTTATAAGCTTCTATATGCTGATTTATAAAAGCATAATCCTTACATCCCTATACCAGTATCTTGTTTTTAAATAAGGCTTTTTAAAATAAGTAATTAAACATGCATCGGTGATTTATTTCTTTTTTTCTTTGTTTTAATACTTTAAAAACTTCAATATTTATATTTATTGCTGTTAAGTATTTTAAAAGAAATTTTTACCGAATCTATATATCATGAAAACAGACTTTTTTGTAAGAAGTCAACCTTTTGATTTTTGTTTTCTTACAAGACTTATTTTTGTAAATATTTATTTTTATGTAGTTAAAATAAGGAATGCTAAGGTCTGTTTATGCCAAGTTTTAAGACTGGGATATTTTCTCAAAAATTAAAAGCAAAAAAAAAGAAAGAACCTCAGCAGCAAACTGGTCTTTTGTTCTCAATTGCTATCTTAAAAAGCCTCCTAAATTAAACTAATAATTATCAAAATTTTTTAAAGAATAAAACAAAATTTCCATTGCAAAATGTTATTCCGCTTTTGACATAGTCCTGTAATTCTCCATGTCTATTCGCTTGTCTGTTTTGAATTATTATTTTTTATTATTTATGAATTTTGAAAATAAAACTCATAATTCAATACTCTGGTGTCTAACATGCTCAAATATAGTAATTTTAATGGGCTTTAAGATACTCAAGTATGGTTATTTTACTGGACTCTAAGTTACTCAGGTATACTAATTTTACTGAACTAAAGAAACTCAAGTCAAGACCATTTAAGGCTTAAAACCTACTTTAAAAATTTTTTTTTCAAAATTGGATATTTTTTTTTTGTTTTTTATTAATGCTTTAATGTTTTAATATTTTTCTGAAAATTCAAGTTTGGCAGTGTATAGGGCACAATCGCACAATTCATATTTTTTGTTGGAGTACTTAGTTAAGTGCTCTTCATTCATTATATCTGTTTGTTCCAATTTATTTGGGAGTTTTCTAGTTGATGGAAAAATCCTTGTATCTGCTATTCTCAAATCACTTCTCTGGATTTTTTATACATATTCAAATAGAAGTTATATTTATTACCATTTAGTCGGAAAGAAAGTTTGATTTAAAAAATTAATAAAAACTTTTGATTAAAATAAGAAGTAGTTATATAGAGAAAAGTGTAAGTTTTAGAGCAATTGCAAAAACTGTTAATTATTTATTAATTGTTTTTAATTTAAATTATGATAGTAGTTAAGCAAGGAAAAAATTTTTAAACTCAATAGGGTAAGGTAATTTGAAAAAAGAAAAGATATATTTATATATATCAGACTTAAATACTTAGAAGCAATCTATTGACTTAAATCCATAATAGATCTATTAAAATGTTAGTCGATGAGTCATGGTTCTAAATTTGTTTACAAGAAATTCTAAATCGAATACAAAAGTGGCAGAATTATGATAAAAATTTTATTATCTTTATTTTAAATAGAAGTCCCAAGATAGTGTTATATTATAGTAGTCTTGATATAAGTTAGAACAAGATATAAAGTACGTGATATATGCAATCCAACTATGCATATGTGAAATTATCAGTTAGTTATAAGCAATTGAATGCAATAATAGAGCATAATAAATTATGGCATTTGTTTACGTTTTATGTATCTTACAAATACATTTCTTTCCATAAGATGATTTCAAACAGAATTCAAATATGGTAATGATAATTAAACTGGAATTCTATGCAGAATGATAAAGGTTTCATATCCTCTCTTTTTATTGGGTTTTTGGAGAAAGTTTTTGTTTAGTTAAATTTTTTCTGACATTAGTTTAATGAAAACAGATTCAGGAAAAAAATAGTTCACTCTTGGAGTCTGGATTAGTGTTATATAGAGACTGAAAAACCTAACACATAATTTCTAAAGATTTTTCATGTAGATTGTAGAACTGTTGTCGGTTTTAAGGGATCAGGAAAAGTTGAATCTTCTGTAAGGTACACAGCTTTTCAGGCACTTTTGTATGTCATGTTGAATAAATCATCCCATGTTTTTCAGCAAATGTTTCTGTCAGAAGTCTTTTAAGAAGTTATGAAGTTCCATCAATTTTAAAAATTTTTTTGTTTGTTTTTTACGCATTAGTATTGGCACAAAGATTCTAAATTAAACACAGTTATGCTTCTGAGTGATCTTTGATTAGATTCTTGTTAAACCCTGTATTTGTTTTAATGATATTACTCAAGTAATGTATTTAGGTGACTAATCGACAATTCCCTCAAACTGTAACTGGAGCATATCTAAGTGGTATCCGTGAAGCAAAGAATATACTCCTTTCTGATTCAAGCTGACAGTGGGTTTTACCACATTGTAACTATTTATATTTGATATTCAACTGATATTGTGTTGGTAACATTGCAACGGTTGTATAATCGTCGTCAGGCCACAGTTAGTTTACGCTTTGTTTTTACTTTTTATCTATAATAATTTTTGGCAGCTTGGTATATTGATATACATAGTTATTGGTATTGTCTTTATCACCACTTATCAAAATATTATCATTTATAGGTCAAATAACTATTTTTCATTTACTTTTCTTTTTTTTTTTTTTTTAATATTTCTTCCTTTTTTAGACATTAGTTTTAATAGCATTCTAGATGATTTAATACCATCTTACTTAATTTTTTGACATCACACAATAATTAGTAAGGACCACAAAATGAATTAAAAAAAAACAACTTTTAGAGTACAAAAGAGAAAAAAAAAATAAAGCTTAATGTATAATTTCCCTGCATTACAATTAATATTCTGAAAATGATTATTATCTGCTTCTTTAAATTTAAAAGTGAAAAAATGTTTTTAACAATGTATCATTGCTTTGAGGAATTATCCAATGCAGAAATTGCAAAAATTTTTAAAGATGATTAACTAGCTGTGGTTTTATATAACTATATATTATTTATAATGGTGAATCTTCAATAATTTGTACAGAAGCATGCTTATATTTCTTCTTGATTTGTGTAATATTTTAGAAGAGATCACTTTTGCTGTTTTTACGAAAAAAAAAAAAAAAAATACATAAATATATATATATATATGTGCATGTTTGATTTTTTATTGTAATTATACTTCATTTGGAGTGTAGCAGTAAAAGTTGCTGTGCTTTAATTAAATAGACTGGAGACTAATAAAAGTATACCTTTTGCTATCATTTTTTATATATTTTAGAAATTTTTATTGGAGTCAAGTTGAGTTGGCCTAGAAAATATTCTCAAATGCTATTTTTATTTAGACATAGTTACATCCTTTTTCACAAATTAAACTCTTTTTCTTTCTTTGAAGACTTCCCTAAAAATATTGTTAACTCCATTTATCAAAAGAAACCTCTTGAACTTTTGCTTGTTAGAATTTGAGATTTATAAACGCTTTACTTTTTCTCTGCAATAATTTTCTTTCTGAAAGTTGTTTGAGGTTATTAATATATTGCAATTTTGGGTCTTAAAAATGATTTGAAATATTTTTTTTTTTTTTTTTTGCAATACTTGCTTAGCGGTAAATTCTTTTAGACAATCTTAAGGCTTGATTGTTACCAACAAATTATTA
This sequence comes from Euphysa ruthae, assembly GCA_035046665.1. Taxonomy (NCBI): domain Eukaryota; kingdom Metazoa; phylum Cnidaria; class Hydrozoa; order Anthoathecata; family Corymorphidae; genus Euphysa; species Euphysa ruthae. Next base: position 18,267 of record JAUZNK010002399.1, read on the forward strand.
TTGCTCTGCTGAAATTTTCTTGGATTATTGTTTGAAAAATTGTTTTCCAAGCAAAATTTAGAGGCTAAGGTAGAGCTGTGCTTTTAATTATAGGACATTAACGCCTTTATATACTTTTTGATTTTTTTGAAATTATAGGTGATGTCATGATTTTTTTTCATATTTGGCTTATCTTGCAAAATAAATAATAATAATAAAAAAATTTGGTTCAACCCCTTTTTTGTCCCTCTAGAATAATATTTGTTTTTCTGTAAGGCTTTTTCTCAGTAATTGCTAATCACTTCTCATTTCTTAGATAAAGTCCTTGGACTATAAGAGTAGAAAAATCACAATTTTTGATTTTTGAAAATTTTGCTTTTTGCTACTTGTTCCAAATATGCCTAAATATTGTCAATATTTTTCAAATCTTTTCAAAAATCGATCATTAAAATTTTCAGACATTTTGTATGAAGTTAGATTACATGTAACCAAGTGAATTTCACAGACAATCAATCCTTTAAAGAACTTATGTCAGTTGGTTGCCTTTTATTTTGTTGCTGTAGGTCTCCAGTATATGTATTGAAACAATTCTGATAGCGTTTGTTTTTGTATGCCTTTTAATATTTTTTAAAAGTTTATTGTATTATCTGATGCTGATTTAAAACTAATATAATTTCTGGTGTCCAATATTTCTTAAATGCTTTCGAAAGAAATTATCTGAAAAAAGTAAAATATTATATGAAATAGGGAAAACAGTATAGCTGAATTTTTAAGCACTGTAGAAAAGAAATCAGGTAGGTAAAAATTAACAATTCAAAAACTTTTCAAAGGTTTTAAGATTGTGTTTGAATTTTGCTATATGAATCTATCTGATAAAACTTATTTTGAACAAATGTTTTTAATAGACACCCTAAGACTGAAACAGAAACTGTTTAACAAGACTGAAATTGTCTAACAAGACTGAAACTGTCTAACAAGATTGAAACTGAAACTGTCTAACAAGACTGAAACTGAAACTGTCTAACAAGACTGAAACTGAAACTGTCTAACAAGATTGAAACTGAAACTGTCTAACAAAATTGAAACTGAAACTGTCTGTTGGGTTCGCAAAAGTTAATTGAGGGTATCTATATCTTAAAATTTTTGTTGCCCAAATTCCATCTCTTAAAATTCGTCGCCCGACATTCATCTCTTTTCTCTGTAATTAAAATTTTTCAAAGTTTTATACGTTGATAATATCCGGTTTTCTAGTGTTTTTGTGAAAGTCCTAGTTAATGTTTTTTTTTTCTTTTTGCAATTCCTTAAAATTTTTAGGAATTGTGACTAAATTATATTTCAGTCTGTTCATCTTCGTGTATGTTTTTCCGCCTGTGATATTTTTCTCAAAAATTGTTCCATTGACATTTTTGAAACAATACTTTGTAGAGTCATTAAAATCAAGTTTTTATGAAATTAAAAAAAAAAATCTATATTCTTCAAAATAACTAAGGTCATGTTTTTATTTCCATCAATTTTTCTATAAATTCATCTTCACAATTATCAAATTTTCATAATATTTAGGTAACTATAAAAAAATTTAATTTACGTTAATAAAGTTATTTTTTTTGTTATTTCTTTTGTAGTTAGAAAAAAAGTAATTATGGAGATCCAATTGAAAAAGAAGGGGTGGAATCTAAATGAAGCTGGAATAAATCTTTGTAAGGGAGATAAGAAGATTAAATATGCTGATGACATTATAAAAGTAGCTTTAACACATGACTTTCGCCAAATTTGTGAAAAAGTACTGCCTGAAAACATAAATTCAGGCCAGGTTGCTTCTATTTCTGGACCTGTTGTTCTTCAAGTGCAAAAACAGCGTAACATATCTGCTCCTACAATTAATCAAGAATCAGGTGGTGCTCCACGTATGCTCAAATTAAACCTTACTGATGGTCATACACATTGTTCTGCTGTTGAGTTCTCACCGTTGAGTGGGTTTAGTGTCAGTTCAGTAATACCTGGTACAAAGATTTGTCTCATTAGTTCAAATATTATGTTGTTAAATGGTATTATTTTACTGGAAGAAGGAAACGTCAAGTTTCTAGGTGGAGAAGTTGAAAAGTTAAAAATCAAATCAGAAATGTCAAAAAAAGCACATACAACTAGTAGCAGGTGATTTCAATATTTTTTATACAGAAATAAGGTTTGGATTTAGTGCTATCAATCCATTCAATGATAGTATATACCTGCTATTTGATTGAACATTTTCTAGCATGGTAAGTGCTCGTGTTTTCTAGCTTGCCCTGTCAGTCATTGTAGATTTTTACTACTAATAATAATATTAATAAAAAATAATTTAAAAGTGCAGGATAAAAGTATGTCCTTTGTGAAAGGCATATCAAAGAAAACCACTAGTGTCTTAATGTTTACACATTTTCTTTATCAGCACCTGTTATTTTTAATTTTTTACGCACTGTTGATGTAGTGCAAAGATGTGTTTGTATATACACTATTCTATCTATAAATGGGGAGGTGTTAGAATGAGAGTAAGAATGTTATATTTAACGTGGGGAACCAACAAATTTTCGTTCTGTAGTCAAAAGAAGTAAGATGTTTGATTGATTGGAATATCTATCGTAATTTATTAAAAACAATGACAGTAATAAATTAAGAATAACAAACTTTATAAATTTATAAATAACAAATGATAAAAAGAAATAAATAAACTAATTATAAAATTAAATTCAAACGCTAAACCCCTGAATTGTCTCAGTAAGAAGTATTTGCAAGAAAATTGTTATAGCGCTGCAATTATTAATAAATAATAGAACACGAGCATGTTGTGAAAATGCGCCAAACTTAATAATTTAATGTTGTTAAAAATTGCACCTAACTTAATTCAAATAGCTAAAAAGAAAATAATTTATTCTGTTTGTGTAATTTTATGTGCTTAGTATTACTTATAACATAAGATCAGTGAATATCATACAATACATACCCAAAGCTTTTTTGGTTCTGAATCCACCAGTAACAATGTTTTCTTCCTAGTGTTGTGAGCATAATTTTTCTAGTTGGCGCAATTTTTTTTGGGGATTTTTTTTTAAAGGTAATAAAGTTTGAAAATTTCTGCTGCATTAGCGTAATAAGATTGTTTGTGTATACTTTGCTTTAAAGTAAGCTTAAATTTGCGTACCAACCAAATTGCTGCCACGGGATTTCTTAATTTTCCCAGTATGCTGTTCTGTTTGCCTTTATTTACTGATCCTAGGCTTATTAATTTATCTTTGTGGTCCATAAAGGTTTCCAAATTCTCTTTAAATGCTACAGATACTAACTAAGCATCGAAAAATTTGATTGAGGCTACCTTTAAAAATTTCATTTCAAATTGTACTCACTCATCATCGGATCCAGTCTTTTTTAAAAGCATAACAAAAATTAGGATACTAAAAATGTTTGCCTGGTTAATTTTTACAATTTTTAGTCTGTTAAGCAATTTGCTACTGATGTTGTCAATAAAAACACACCCACTATTTTCGTTACGATATGCATTTCCAAGCATCACGCCGTGCCACTATTTGTGTTTGTTTTAATAACTCAGGGTGTAAGGTAAGAGGAAGTTTACGTTTTGCTACAAAGAATGCAGTTTCATATTTTTTTTGGTGACCTCTAAATCATGTTTATTCATATTTTCAATACCTATTTCTTTTATTTCTACTGGGTAAATTTCCATTTAATTTGAAATTTGAAAGAGGTCTGAATATTTTTGTTTCAGATAAAGACCATAAGCTTTTAAGTGAGAATCACGTGGTGCATGTTGTAAAGCAATTGCATGCTGCAAACGAGTGCTACCGCTCTCACTCCACTGTCCGAATAATACTCTTGAAATTTTGTACATATAACCATTTTAGAGCTTTTACAAGTCCCTTGTTTTCATCGATCGTCCTTTACAAAAATGAGCCATTTTGCGGCATTGTGAATAGCAAGAGACGCTTCTTTCCATTTTTTAGCCGTAGAGATATTTAGCACCCAAACAGATGTTATTTTATGATGTATGCTAACAGTTGCCGAGGTTGCTTTTTTTTTTCCCGCGATCAATGACCATTGACCTTCCCTTATTTTGAGCCCTGTCATTGCTTTTGATTTTCATATGGCTTTAGTCAAAAAAATTTTTCTGTTTGGTCGGTCAATTTTTTTTCTTATTTTTGACTATATTTTGAATATCATACTCATTAATTTTGACATGTTGGTAATTTTGAAGCAAATGTAATGCCCATGTATATCGAACACGAATATAATGATCGCATTTTTTCTAAATGCTTTGATTTTGTCTGCTTTGATCCTGTTGAAATTGTTTGTTTCGGGATTTTTTAAGCAAGAAATAAGTTCACACATCGTTTTTTATCACTTTTCAGTATAGTCGACAATCTATGAAAATTTATTTTTAGGAAAAAAGGTTTTACGGGAGCTCCTCAATTTGTGGAATTTGATTGTAGTAAGCCCTTTACTAAGTTAAACAAAAAGCAAAGATCAACATCATCAGATAATAACAGTGTAAATATATCTGCAAAACAAGCAAATGGTGCTACAGAGAGAGATAAAGATCATGTGAAAGGTGGTAAAGCTAGAGCTGATACGAACTATGGCAGTGGAAAAGGCCAAGAGAAGGACAATGTAAATAATGATAGAAATGCGGTAAAGAATGTACATTATAAAGATGATAATAACTACAATAAAAAAGGTATTTATTTTAAAAAAACTATTTTCAGATATTTTTTGAATATTCCAAATTGGGATATATTTGGATGAATTTGGAAAATTTTGGCACAAACTTTTTAAATTCCTTGCTTGTAAGTGTTAAATTTTTTTGTGTGAATGAGTTTTGAATCATAGCATTAGCTATGCATTAGCTTTTGTTTAATAGTTGCCTTTTGATTGATAAGAAATCAATATTTTCTTTTTTTTTAAATCATTACATTTCATTATTTCTTTTGAGTTATCTTAAAAACACTAACAGATTCTTTAGTTTAAGCAGTTTGTTGTAAGCATAAAATTGGTTTTGAAAATGGTCCTAAATTATTAAAAAATGTCATCAAATATTATTATTGCTTTACTTATTATAATTAATAAATAATAATTAATAATTATTGTTATTATTAACTAATATTTTAATTTTAATTATTATGAACAATAAGTATTCAGAAAATTTTATTAATACAGCAGGTGTTTCATAACAATTTTAATGTTTCTAATTGGTTGTTAAAAGTTGCTTAGCCCATGCTTAAATAATTCTAGTTTTTGATGCCCTTATGGAGATGGGTGTGTATTACCAAATATGTGCATTAATACATCTATAGAGTGAACTTATTGCAAATATCTTGTTACTCGAAATATTTTGTATGGGATTCAGGAACATTTATCTGAAATTCTTTTTGATTGAATTGAGTTAATTTTCACCATGCGGTTTGTTGCCAGAAAGGATATCTGAACAATAAATCCAGTTAAGTCCAATATATTTTTATAAGGGTCTTTTAATTTAAAAGTTTGAAAAATATATAGTTGTGGGAGATTTTTAATAATATTGAGAGGTTGGAAATAAGAATAAAATCACGTGTGATATTTTGTAACAGTAATCACGATCTGCTAAGTTTTAGCTCTCAGTAAAATTTCTGCCTGATTGCTTGACTGCTGCCACATGGTATTTGAATTTTGATTCTAGAATCAGATTTTCTTATCCTTTTGGAATAAGTTTTTTTGTATTAAAGAGTACTGTTGTTTTAAATAACAATGTATGTTTTTTGAAAATGTCAAAACTGCATTAATTTTTAATACTGCCTATCTGGTGGTTAAGCTGTTTGAAAATGAGTTAGTAGTTCAAAAATTAATTTAAAGATTTTGTATAAGTGGAGGTAGAGTATTATGTCTTATCCAACCGCTTTGATATTATAAAAACAGCTATGTTGGTATTTTATAAAGCTTGTGGCATTAAAGTTACATGCAATGTAATTATATATTATAGTAAATTCTTTATTACAATTGTCATTTTGAAACTTTGCATTTATCTTCAGAAGGAAAATTTACTGATAGATATTGCTTTAGCTGTAAAATAGTTGATATTTAACAGATATATTCTTGCTTTTAGGCATTGCAGTTCTAACACCTTGTTGCATTTTTACTTTTGATATTTCCAGCAATAAATAAAAGAACTATTTGGTTTTTTTTTTTTTTTTTTTTTGGACTAATTAGTAATAAAGAAAATCCTGATCATTTCATTAAGTTGGATATAAGGTCAAATACAATTTTGTTTTTCTCTGTACCAGTATGCTTTCCTCTTCTTTGACAAGGGTTTCTGTATTTTCACTGCCTCCTTGAGAGTTCTTGTACTTTATGACACAAAGCAATCTCATAGAATTGAACCCACAGACTAGTGTTGCTGATACCACATTAATGGTAAAAAGCTAAACTGGCATGCATATTAAGTAGCGATTTTTAAAATTTACTTTGTTAATAATATGGATTTTTAAAATCAAGCAAGGAATTGCTGTTGAACCAGTGAAAGAGTTTCGACATTTTAGCTGTCTAGAAATTGTGTCAACTAGGTAATAATAGCTTTGAAAGCCGGAGGTTTGCAAGGATGGTAATTTTTCTGGCTCGGGCATGCTACATATTTCAAAGACGGTGTGGGATTACCAGCAATTTACAAATAAATTATTGATCCGTACCATTTGCCAGGTGGAATTATGTCTATAACAGTTATTGGTCTTAACTTCGCTTTAACTAATTTGTTATCGTTTTTACTGATAACCTTGAGTGATAATTAAGTTCCTTCATTTTTCAAATTTAAAATTGTTCCAAGAGACTTTGATTTAACAATTGATATGAACTCAAAATCCTATGGTGATTGGTGACATGGTGGTTGGTGATATGGTGATTGGTGATATGGTGATTGCTGATATGGTGATTGCTGATATGGTGATTGCTGATATGGTGATTGGGCAATATCTTATTTGTTGCACAGATTGATAAAACTCAGCACGATATTAGGGTATAATAGCTCGGGTTAATTATCTTATTGATTTTGTTTTAAAATCTTCTAAAAATATTTTTTTTTCCTAACCAAAGATAGTTTATATCAGGTATCAAATTATATAAAAGATTGCATTTTTGGTGCAGCTAACAGCTAAAAGCCATTTAGAGGTATTGAAACTTTGATTAAATAATACTGCATCTGAGTAAAAAGAAGAAAACAAACTTTGAAATATAACTTGCAGGTTATAATTCCTAGATATTTATCTATGCTAGTTTGGATTCAAATGCATCATAGTAATTGACGAAATGGTTAAGTAAAATCTGGTCAGCATGTAATGCAAGTGCTTTGCTGCATTTGATTTTATTTTTTTTTCTTTCAAAGATGAATTATAAATTTTGCTCAACATTGTAAACATTTTAAATGAAACATGCTTATCCTTTAAAAAATAATTTAAAAAATTCTTTAGCGATAAAAACAATGCTGAAAAAATTTTGCTGTTTAGTATTGGAAATCATTAAAATCATTTTAAAAAATTTTCCGAATTTTGTTATACGTTTCAATATTAGTACCAAACATTTTGTGGAGCTTTTGCTCATCAAGCTCTTTCATTAAATTTAATCAGTTAGGGAAATTTTTGTTTGAAAAGGAAATCGAATCTATCTAACTCCCAGTTGGTTCCCAAATGAAGTTTAGCTTGAAAAACTCAAAAGTTCCTGGTATAGTTTTCTACATTAAAAGGGTTAAAAGCTAAAAAAAGATTGTTTAGGTGGTAAAATTTTTAATAAAAACAACCCTGAACAGATGACAAAAAGTGATTCATGATTTTTGTGATCAAGATTTTGAATTACTTTGGGATAATCATATCTCTTAGTCAATCGAAAAAGGAAACTATTTCAATATAAGGTTTCTCCAGACTTTTATATAAAAATTCTTCTTGTTATAAAACAGCATGAAAAATTGAGCAAAAAATGGTAAAAATATTAACAACATTGTTTTCAAATAATTCTTGAATGATTACATGGTGAGATTCCTTTTTTTTTTTTTTTTCTTTCTGTGAATGCAGGTTTGTGCTAATGAGTATAGTCTACTAGTGTAGCTCAAAATTTTTTTAAACTTTTGGTCCCAAAGCAAGATTCAAATTCTCTAAAACAAATACCGTTTATATTTCCAGTTTTGCTGATTAGTTATTTTATACAAAAGTTACAGAAGTTGCGGAAGAAAAATTTCACCTCAAAAATTTTTCAGAAAAAATTTAATGATAATAAATAAAACCATTTGGTCTTAATTGACCCATTTATATATATTTATATATATATATTTATATATGTATTTATATATATATTTATATATATATATTTATATATATATTTATATATATATTTATATATATATATTTATATATTTTTTTATCCAAAATAGTCAATCTAGTGTTGATTCAATCGTATGGTAATTTGCATTCTTGATAATCTGCATGGCCGACACTGTAGTTTCAAGTGACATTCTTTAGCATTGATTAAAATAGATTAGAAAGGCTGATTATGGTTTTTCTTATTCTAGATGAATTTTCATTAAAGCAGATCAATATTTATTTCTACCTAACCAATGTTTTGACAGTTTGTATTCTTTTATGTGGACTGCTCTCACTGAAGCCAAAGGGACAACTAATTTGTTTTTTATATCAATTTCTTGTTCTTATGTTTCAGTCCAATTGAATTGAGTCCAAAAATTGCATTTTCAGATTTTTTATCAAGAAAAATTTTGTTCTAATTCTGCTGATTACATTTACCTTTACATTTCACTTTGTTTTTCATCAATAGTTAGGGTTTGTTTAAATGAGGTTATAACACTAATATTCAAGGATGAAAGTTTTTCAGAATTATCTGGATTTCTAAGTTTATTGTTTTCCAGATCTCTTGAGATTTTCAAAATTTTTGGAAAAGTTTTGATTGAATGTGTCCTTCATTTCAGCTGTTTTTCGGAATTCAATTGCAGTATTTTTTTTTTCACTTCAATGGGTATAAGTATAACTTGGCTACCTAAAGAAATGCAAAAATATTTTTTGTTAAAAAAAAAAAATTGCTATTTCTCAGTTTTGCTTTTACTTCCCTGCAGTTCTGAAATTTTGGAGGTTTAGGTTTATGTATTGGTATTCAATTGTTTTTCTTATTTTGCAAACATTGCCAAATGAAATAGCTGTCATTGCTATTATGAGCACACCAAACAATAGATTTTCAATATCATAACGTTTACTAAGAATATGGCAAAAATTATTCCAATAACTTGATTTTTATTGCAAAAGCTAATATTTTTGTAAACTTTAACGACCAGGAGACATGTAACTTTATACAGAGTTTTATATGTAGTTATAGTATTTCTTAACATGATAAGTTTGAAGTTCCAGCTAAATTTTAAACTTGAAAAAGAATAAAAAGAAATTGATCCTTTACACGCCATAAACAAAATTCTAATGCATAAGCTATAGACCAGCCGTTTCAGAGCAAAATAAAAAAAACGAAATTTTTCTGTTATTTTTTGAGGTAAACTTTTCGGGGTAT
>JAUZNK010002400.1:0-11489 GCA_035046665.1 Euphysa ruthae
TTCGCGCTCACAGTATTGTGCTGTAAATATACCCCATTCGATGCCGGCTTTCGTTAAAACGTTAAGTATACCTTTGAACCCATCATTGAAACTAATTATTGCTGAATAGGTGCTGCAGCTCCATTCACAGTTGTTGCAAGTAACAATAATTAAGTTTGAAAGTATTTTTTTCATGTCAAAATCATTTTTAAAGTTTAGTTTATTGTTTTGACAATCCGGACAACAGCCAATTAAAGAAAAAATTTCAGCAAGGATGTCACTGTTCAAAATCAAATAATGCCAAGAGTTTTTGCGACTGATTAATACAGTTATTTGGTAATGAATAATATATTTTTTCTCTGGAAGTAGATGCAGTATTTTTGTTGTTGTCCTGGACAGGTCGATTCTCATTGTCGTTGTTAGCGGTTGTTGATGTTGTTGAGGAAGAAGCAGAATCACTAATTGCTAATACTACTGAAGAATCTTCTTTTTTGTTATCTTTTCAAAAACACTTTCTTTTTATAAAGGATTTATTTTGACCAGTCAATCTTCTTTTTAAGGCTCGAGCTTTCATTTTTTTAAAGATTACAAAATTTGATAACACTTCAGCTGAGCCTAAGGAATGTAACCAAATACCCAATCTTAGTGTAAGCAGCTATGATTTTTAAAGCATAAAACACACTGTGCTGTTACGGAATTTAAACTATGTAGGGAACTAGATCAAATGTTATTGACATAATGTGTCAAGACAGGAAGAAAAGTACAAAATAAAACCGAATTTCTGTTCAGAAAATTTATAGTAAATAGATCTCAGCAAAACGTTTATACTTCGAAAACTAAAACAGCCACAAAAAAAGTAAATTCCGGTCGGCATACAAAAAATACTAAATGAAGAAAAGCGAGTTTAAAGAAAAAGACTGAATAAATTTGAAACGCTCAAAATAAAAAGCTGTACTAAAAAAAGAACAAATTAATGATTAAAATCCACCTGCAATATATGTTGCTTCTTCAGTTTCAATGTATTTGTCCTGTTCTTTTAATCTTTTTAGACTGAAGTACCGGTCGTCGCATTTTGTTTTTAGGGCTTACTTGGTACTCACTGGATGGCAGTTTTTGCACGTTCGCATCTTTCAAACTTTTTTGCGTGTAAACACTTGGAATAATATTAAGGCACTTATAGATTAATGCCATTGCTTTTTTACCAATGTTAAAATTCACAACTGCTTCATATACACCAAACTCTAACACGGATAGTGAAATATAATTAGCTGTTGGGATGCTGTCCCAGATAATGCCATTAAAACTTTCGTTCATATTTTGTGTTTTTCCATGTAGACACTTTTTTAATTCTGATTCCTACTCAGATCTATAAAGACAGGTTTAATTTTATGTACGACATAAATGGGTAGACCTGGTCCCGGTCTGTAAGTGTCACTAAGTATTAGGACCTGTCGGGCAGTGAGTGTGTAGGTTGTTTTCCACTCAACATGGAAAAAGCTTGACAAAACACTTGATTGCATCTTTTTTAATTTTCCTTTGTTTTTCCGAACTGCTACTTCGACAAAATTTTGTAAGTTTTATTATTATTGCGGAAAAACTGATGCACGTTTTTGTATAAAGGAAAGAAAAGTGAAACCCACCATTGTATAGCTGAAAGAATCAGTTTTCCAATAGTACATGCTTTATATAAATTTTTTCTATGCCAACTAAAATGTTAGCCAAATTCTACCAGATTAAGGATGAAGAAAATATAATTCAACACCTTGATAAGCACCAGTATTTTACCTAAGGGCTGCCTGTTTCTTAAAATTTCGTATTATTGTGGTTTAAAAGTTTCGGAATTTAAGCAGGCAGCTATATAGTGCAGAGCTGAGAAACTAAGCTCGCTTTTTCAGTTCTGATTCAAATAACTTTTTTGAAAAATTTGGTTTTGATAATGATGACACAACTTAGTCATACCAGTAACAAAAATGAATTACAATACACGTATGCAATCTGCGAAGGAAAGAATATAATAACTCTCATTCTTTATTCAGTACTGGTCAATGAAGTTAAATTACCAAAGGTTGATGAAATATGATTGTTTGTCATCGATTATGATAAAGTCACAGAAACATTAAATAAAAGAAAACACAAATTTTCAGACAGAGACATACTACTTGATGGTTGTCTGGCCGAGCGGTTAATTATTTAGTTTCTGTCACGGAGGCGCGGGTTCGACCTCCCTTAGTGACTAATGATTTTTTTTACTGTAATCTCAAATGGGAACTCTAAGTACACTAGAACCAAACCCATGGGGCATTCTATATATTGCTTGTTTTGCAGGTTTTCAACAGAAAATGACTTTAAAGGATGATCATAAAAACATTTTTGCATTTGATACAAAATGATCTGGTGCATTCAAGCTGATCCATACAGCTTGCAAGGCATTTCATGTTTGTGGCTGTGATGAGGCTGGTGTTGCTGGACATTTTAATTTGTTTTTATCTGGTAAAGGTCAGGCATACAAGTTTGAGGCTTTCCTTAGTAATCGATTAAATATCTTAATTTTTTTAACCCATCTAAAAATATAATAAAGGTTTCAGAAAATGCTCCTATGAAAAACAAAACATCTGAAAATAGCTTTGTAATATTTGATACAATTATACGTTCCAAGCCAAATGCATCTGTTCCAACTATTCTTGAGTGCATAATGTGGCTACGAAATAAAACACTGCACTGGTTAGAGAATAAATCTGCTAATAAACGAAAAGAAATAATCAATAAAGCAATGAAAAAAAATATATAAATTAATAATTTGAAGTTGAGATAAGAGAAGATGCAAAGGCTTTGATCCAAACAAGAAAAAAAGGGATGTAGAGGAAAAGATATCATCAAAAAAAGCATTGGTGAATTAAATAAATTGCAGTGTCGTGGGTAGGTAACCGTTATGGAAGCAGAAGAAAATTTTGTATCGTTAGATGATATTTTTCTGCAGAAGAAGATTTACATACTCAACTAAATTTTTATCGGTTTGTTATGGGAGTGAAACTTCCTGCAAAAATGTTTTCCATGTCTGTAAATGTAAAAAGAGTTGCCTACACTGGCCCCTAATTCTTTGAGGATATGAATGTTGTTATTCTTACATGTCATGAATCAGACCATAAAACACATTCAGTGATGAAAGACAAAGAACAACTTTTCAATGTAGTTGAGAAGCAAAAAAAGGAGTTGTTTTATAGATTACAAGCAAACCGTTAGACTCAGCATAACAACATGTTAAAGCGAAACATGATGCCCGCATTCTTGAACAACCCATCTATTCTCATTGGAAAGGAAAATCGTCATAAGGTGCAAAAAAATATTGCATGATGAATATTTCTGGTGTTTTGTTTTATTTTCAAAAAGAGTAGATAATCCAAAACGAACTTCAGTCAGATCCTGAAGCATACACTTTCCGTTGTTGTTAGATTTTGAGAAAGGTCTTATCATTTTCTGAATGTAAAAATATGAATTTTAATAATATCACAGAAAAATCAACTGTTCAACGTTAAAAACATGTTCTTGGAAACAAGCATAATTTCATATATTCATTCATTTATTCATTCATTTAAGTTTAGCTTTATACAAATCTAGTTTCTAAATGAGATTCTTGTAAAATTAACTTAATGTATGTTTAACACAACATGATCATACGATTAATCATACGATTCTACAACAATTGTCGTGATCTCTGATCATACAATTAATCAGTTGGTCATTCCATTATTTGTGATACATTTGCACAGAATAAAAGGTTATATTAAAAAAATTAAGTTATGTTTTAAAGATATGAAGTTTTAGATGATTGTGTCAGGTTAATGTCAACAGATAATATTTTTTATTACAGCGTTATTCTTGATTATTGTTAATATGATTGTGAAAATAATAATACATTGTATTTAAAAAAATATGAAATAAAAACAGAGCAAGATGATATGGCACCAGTTTTTGCAGAAAAGAAATTATAGCCCGGTAATGTCACAATTTTACAAAAAATTTAGTGTCATTTCCTTCAATCTCACACAATTCATCAACAGTTTAGAAGTTTAATGGGGTCCCATATCTTGAGCCATTTTTTATTAAATATAAGTTTAAACATAACTTAATACCAGGACATATACTGTACATTCACAATGAATCGAGAGTAATATAATTTTTATAAAAAACCTGTTAAGTTAACTGTTTAAACATTGTCCGTTTTTCTTTTTAAATGTTAGTTCAAGGAAATATGACACTGGTGCAAAAAATCACATAAATACAATTATGTCAACTTTTATGTTATCAACCAGCCTATGTGTTGTGCTAGAAGGTTCATAACATAAGCATATGGTGGACGGAATTATGTACATGCCGTACTAGCATATAAATAAGTACTGCTAATATATAGCAACTCAGGGTTTAGATTGTATTTACTATATCAATTCTCAAAATTGCTTAACATATGTTATTTAGGCCAGGTGCAAAGATAATTTACTTGTTTTTGGCCTCTGAAATGGCACAGTTTACACTCATTGGACGAAAAAATGGTTTAAAAATGGCTTATGAAAAATGTAAGCAACTTTATTTGTCTGTCAACCATTATATTAAGTGAACTTTAATGTTTTTGATGTATATGCTATAACGATAAATAAACAATTATTTTTTGGAGTAATTTTGGTGTGGCATTGCAATATTATTGTCTGCTCTGTAAATTACAAACCTAGTTTGTAAAATAAACTCTAGATTTGGGATACGTCCAAAATCGATTAAAATTATTTTGATTAATGGTAGATAGTTTACTTTTTTTGATGAGGCGTTGACATTTTATTTTCCATTCTTTAAAGTACACATCTGGAATGAAAATAAATTTCTGACGCGTCGAAAATTATTTTAAATACTTTTGAATCCTTTCCTCTTCAAACATTATTATGGCAATTTTAAACGTTTTTTGGTGTGGCGTTCCAATTTTATTTGCTGTTCTGTAACTTACACTTTTATAAAATACGCGTCAGAATTTGGACACTTCCAAAATAATTTTGATTTATCTTCCCACATAAGCATGACAAGATTGAAGTCTATTTGCCATTCGGTAAATTATGCATATGATTCCAGATATTTCACTTTTTAAAAAGAAATAGTTTTGCACGTTTTGGAAACCTCAAATTTCAAAAGTATCCTCCACAATCTCGAAGAGCATTGGGATCTTATTTAAGGCAAGTCCGATTTTGAATAAATCACTACTAAAACAGCATTATTCATATATAGCCTGGGCCAGCACTCATAGATCAAAACTAGAAACTGTGTATCGTCATCAAAAACACGCTGTTCGTTTGAACAATTATCAATACCGCTTCACTGACTCAAAACCTCTGTTTAATAAAATGAAAATTCTAAACGTATACGAACTTAATATCTTTCAAACTCTTACTTTGATGTTCAAATGTAAACACAACTTTCCGCCAAAAATTTTTTTTTTAGTTTTATACATTAAAACCACCAAACAAATATATTCTACGACGTCATTTATTAGTAGAACCATCAATTAATACAAAGTACCAAGAATTTTGCGTTTCATTTCGTGGCCCTCATTTGTGGAATAAAATTGTTCTTAGTAACACTAATCTCTCTGAAATAAAGAGACTTTCTCTTTTTAAGAAGAAATTAAAGACATACATTTTTTCTTTTTGTCATTTTAAGTCGTTCTTGTAAAGTCTTTTATGTATTGGTAAAGACAAAACAATGTTTTTCCAATAATCTCAAAAGCAAAGTCATGCAGTTTATCGGTTCTCGACGATAATACCCTAATGGTCTACTACGAGGTTTCCGTGTTTTGACTGAAATTATACAGTTAGGTAAATAAGAACAATTTTAAAAGATTATTTTGAGATTTATTTACTCTGTAAATTTTTGCAGCAGAAAATATAAATATAATAATAAATTCTTGAGATATTCAGAAGACTATTTAAAATCGATTTTAAAGTTTAAAATACAAAATATTTCTTAAATTTAAGTAAAATAAAGCCGTTAATCGATCTTTACTTTATAACTGACATTAATTATGTCTACAACTTTCTCAAAATGCTCCAGCCTCATACGATTAACCATCCGTTTCCTCATTTTTATCGTCTTGATTTTGTCGCGTCTGATTTTTCTACGCTTTTTCGTGCTGTAAAGGTTTTTATATGTCGAAGCAAATATTGGTTTCTGGTTGATTGTCTGAAAACCTTTTAGTGAACACTTTCCAGGGATCATGTTGAGTCCCTGAAATACCAATATACCATTGTTAAAATCGGTTCCTGCGATTTCGGTATGTGATCTCATATTGTGGCATTAAAACTTTCATTTTGGTTTTGCTTCCGTCCGTGCAAGCACTTATTAAGTAGATCCTCACAACTTAAGTCACTGAAATCCATCTTTCCTTATTTTTCAACAACTTTATCGTTTTTCTGTGTGGGATTCTGACATGCTTTTGATAATTTCCGAAGCATTCAAGCTAAAACAACTTCCCATTCCACCAGCAGATCATGTGTAGTTATATTTGCAGATTTGAAATTTTTTGATACCGGTATGACCCTTTCCCAAAGAACGCATCGTGTAAACTAATATCGTTTGTTATTAATATCAAAATCTTAAACTTTTTCTAGATGTATAAAAACTTGTACTTAAGTTGCATTTTGTACATTTTAGTTCAAAAAATCCAACAAGTCCTTGTTGTTTATTCAATACATCTGGTGGAATAAGGGATTGGCTGTGAAGACATTCAGGGCAAGAAATTATTTTTAATATGTCAAAAAGCTCAACAGTATCCACAATCCTATAACCAGATATCGTAAAATAATTTTGGTTTGTTGATGAAGCGTCGATTTCTTCTAGTTTGGATGATGATACCGAAATATTTATTACACCAGCATTTTTTTCAGTTACATCACCACGACATTTAAATTTACATGAGTTATTGGAGTATTTACAACTGATTGTTTATTTACAACACTGTCTTCTTTATTTACATCTATTTTAACTGGAAAGACCCTTGACCTCTCCCAAAAAGTTTTGATTCTATACTTTATCTTGATTATCCTTGTTAATTCTACCTATATTATAAATATTAAACCATGAGGTAAAACACTTTGAATTTTACTTGAAAATTTAATAATGGTTTTTGCCAACAAATTTTTGCCTTGATAGTAGTTTTGGACAATCGCTTATAAACAGTTGAAACTAGCAGCAAAACTGACAGGAACAGGAAGGTGGCAGAAAAACTGCGGATAATAGACAATTTTTTTTCGCTTTTATTGAGGTTTAAACATGTTTCTAAGGTGTTGGGGAAATTTCCAAACAAGTTTACTGATAAAAAACCTTAATAATCTTAATATTGAAGAAATACTTTTAAATTATGTTTTCAGTTTCGAGTTACTCATCAAATTTGCTACAAATAAAAACATTTTTTTCCTAATTTTGTAATTTTTGAGGGGGTTAACCCCTTAAAACATGTTGGAGTATCGGCCTCAACAAGCACAAATTTTGCCATTCTTTTCGGCTATCCTAGTCAGACGAAGTAATAAAAAACAATTTCTTAAAATTAAAGAAAAACAAACATTTTGATTCTTTCCGTATTGCCGGTATTCTGATATTCTGAAAAATGTTTTTGTGATCCGTGCGCTGACTTTTTATTGCATTGAAGAATCCAACTCATTGCAAAGTTCTTCTTTCGAATGATAAGTCAAAGAACTCAAAAAAATCTTATCTCTGAAACTCGATGTTTTGGGTAGTTTTATGTAGGTCTTACCTATATTTTAATTAGTTTTATGGCATTAAGACATCACTAAACGTATCAAGGTTATTGCTAAAAAGCAGATACGTGATTATCTGTATCAAAGAGTGCATAAGGCTTTGGCCCATATATCAAAATAAAGTCATAAATTTTAAAGGAAACCACAGTATTAAACAAGTATATAGAAAATCACGCACTCGGTTGCTTGCTAGTTGAATAAAAGTTTATTATAGTTATAATTTAGTATAATTTATTATAATTTAGTATAATTGATTATTTATATAATATATAAATCATATCTATTAATGACATCTTTTTCCTTTTTATCTTTTTTTGATTTGTTTGTTTTTTTTTAAACGGGTATCTGTAATTTTGCTGATGACAATACTGTTTATGCATGTAAAACCGTGATCGTTTTTTTTTTGATTTACATCACATAAATCTTTCGTTGCGTCATAACTTATTGGTAGCTAAACCAGCAAAACTCCAGTTAATGTTTAAAAATGTGCCTAATGGCTTTTCATTTTTTGATGGTCGGCAAAAAATTTCAGCTTCTGGGGCAGCAGAGTTATTAGGAGTAATTATTTAATTAGACTAATTATTTTAATCAGAATAATTATTAATTAGAGTTATTAGGAGTAATTATTTTCAAGTTTTATAAAAAGAGTTTGTTGCAAATAGGAAATTTTCGCCCTTCTTAGAATTAGGCATAGATGGAGGGTTTCCTTCTGCCCAGTAATTCGGATGTCCAGTATGGACAAATAGTATTCATAAAGGGGCGTTGTATGTTGTCAATAATGATACATCTTAAGGTCTATCTGATTTGTTATTGTAGGTCAAGGCTGCAGCATCCACATTAGACATCAACAATTTTTAATGATTGAAATTTACAAACCTGTAAATCAGTTAAATCTGAAACTGCTTAGGGTATACTTTTTAAAGCATGATTTATAATCTGCAGAATAAATGACTTCTTAGACTACCTACAGCTCGCACTATTATGTATAACACAACTTCACTTTATTTTAAAGCTTGACTTGCTTGGAATAATCTTCCTAATGAGATTTACCAAGAAGTAATGATTATAATTGTGTTGTGATTCTTATTGAAGCGGAAACTTGAATACAAAGGCAATGTTTATCAAGAATCAGTTAAACCATTGGTTCTTTTGGAATTTTTCTTATTTTTAAAGGACGATAATCCGTTATATTTCCATTGAATGAAAATTACATTTCAAATGAAACTGTATTAAACATTGAAATCATTGCGGCAAAGCAGGAAAATCCCAAGAAACAAAACCACATTTCAAATAGTAAAACTGTATTAGTCAGCAAAAAAGTAAAAAAAAATGAATTTGCTATATAACCTTGTGAAGATGAATTATGTGAAGAATTAGCTCATCCTTTTCTTTTCCCAACAGGCAAACATGGCTATAGATGCGAAAGAGAAGTTACAGAATAAAAAAGACCACTGTAAATAAGGTAATTAAAAACCAAATTGATTTAAATAACAATAGTTTGTTGCCAAAAAATAAATGTCGGTGAAAGTTTGTCGGTTTCTGCCAAAAAAAGTTGAAGAAATATTGTTTTTCTTGACATCTTAGGTTAACCTACAACAAAAGAAACTGTTACACAATTAGACTTCATCTCGTCTGCAGCAATTATCAAGTAGCAAAAAGAAAGTATGAAAACCCTTTGGAATGTTGCAAAGGTGAATGGATGAGCTATTACTACATGTTTTCATATTTATAGGATTATGTTTATATTTTGATAATTTATTTTCCCTGTCAGCAGGAATCTGTTGGACCCTGGGACTGAGAATTTTCCAAAACCTTTTTTTGAAAAAATGACCCCACCCCTAGAAATTTGCACATGAAATGTTTCACTCCCCTGGGAATTTACGCACACAATTTGACCCTGCCCCTGAGAATTTGCATACATAATTTGTTCAAGATCCACGAATTGCGAATTACTATCAGTTTAATGGGTGAATCAAAATTTGAAGTTTTCCCCAGATAACACAAAGTCATTTTGTTCAGATAGCGCCAAGTCATTTTCCCCAGATAGCACCAAGTCATTTTCCCCAGATAGCGCCAAGTCATTTTCCCCAGATAGCACCAAGTCATTTTCCCCAGATAGCGCCAAGTCATTTTGTTCAGATAGCGCCAAGTCATTTTTCCCAGATAGCTTGGATAATGAAACTTGTCACCAAATATTTTACAAAATTGTAAAAACTCGACTTGCACAAAGTAATATATAATATATTGTCCTCCATGGTTGGCTCCCCGTTCCCTTCGTATAAAATTCCCTCCACCTGAAAATATAAAAATTGGTTCCCTCTTTTGGATGTCCTCCCATGAAATCAAAACCTTCATTTTCCCACTTTGAAGTTTTTTTGAAAATATTTTGCATCAAATAAACACATGTATAGTTAGAGGAAAGGATCAGAAAAAAAAAAATATATATATATATATATATATCCCCTCTCAAGATTTAGCCTATTTACTGAGCATAATATGGCATTCATTCATTTTTCTAAAAAATACTCTAAAAGCTTGTTTTTTTGACGAGGAAGGTAAATATGGTCTCCATTTTTTGTGTAAATGTAATTGATATATTCATAATGGTAGATAGCCAAGTCGAGTATATGCATTGCCAGTGATACACAAAATATATAGTAAGTTTATTATTTTTTAGTGGTTACTCTCTTTGGGTATATTCTTTGTATTTTTAGGAAGAAAATCACCAAAAAAGACGATGGATGAAGCAACAACATCTTTCACAGAGCATATAAGTAATCTATTAGATATTCGAACAATGCCAAACAAAAAAAAATCCATTTCAGGCGCCTGTTAAATGGTATGACTTTACTGTAATAGTACAGTCAAACGAGCAGTGTGTTTTTCCTTTCTCAAAAACGAGATATATTTAATTCAGTACAAAATGAAACCAAACAGCTGACAATGCCAATCTTCAATAAAATAAATTTAAAAGTAAATTCCTATTCTCCCTTATTGAAAGTCACATTCGATTACCCGTTGCTAAAGGAAACAGTTGAAGTTATTCCATTAAATGCAGCATTAAATTCTCTCACTGTAATCTCAAAAATCGCAATTCGGGGGATTATCACAAATATCGCCCTTGTTGAGAAGTCATGTATGGTCATTAAACTGACCATACATGAAACGCTTCTTGCAGATACGGCTGGATCAATGCGTATTGCAGTTTTTGAGAAGAATGAAACAATTCCCAATCGGGAAAAACATATCAATTAAGTAATGTCTTCATGTGGTTTATGCATCCTAACAAAAACTCAAAACTACTCTTCGTACAAGACTAGAAGCAATGAACGATATTTATGTAAATTTACCAGAAGTCCACAGCGTATTTTCGGAAGAAAAAACTATGCTTGTAAGTGTCGATAATCATAAAATTAACCCATAATGCCAATGTGAATCAGGCAAAGCATCGCTGAAAAATACTGATATTGATGATAGAATTACCACTTTTTCTCATTGTGGAAATATGTTAATTGTGTATATTACACGTTCTCGTCTGAATGTTGCTTTTAAACATGACAATGAGGGAAGATCTGTTCATTCCTCATGATTAAACATGACAGTGAGGGAAGATCTGTTCATTCCTCATGATTAAACATGACAGTGAGGGAAGATCTGTTCATTCCTCATGATTAAACATGACAGTGAGGGAAGATCTGTTCATTCCTCATGATTAAACAT
>JAUZNK010002401.1:0-11488 GCA_035046665.1 Euphysa ruthae
ACCATATATTGAGCCCGCAATCGCCGTAAAGATTAGGGGGGGTCGATTCGACCCCCCTTGGGCGCCAAAGGGTTAAAGTAAGAAAAAAAAATTATTAAAACTTGATAGAGGAATTGACGTATTTCCATTTAACAAGCCACATGGTTCTAGTACTGGATTTACAAACAATATTTAATAGATCAACAAAAAAAAAATTGCGAAAATTGCACATCTTACCACTGCTTGTATAACTACAACACCTCTAAGAAAAAGTATAAAGATTATCTAAACAGTCCATCTAATTTTGGCAAAAAAAAAAAAAAAAACAGCAAAGCATCTATACCATTAAGTAATTTACTAACCACATTGTTTTAAACATGGAAACGACTCTAATTAAATGAATGGCATTTGCCATTTACAAAATTCTACTGTAGTAACACAATTTCAGTAAGTGTGAGTCAATTTTCAAATTTTAACTTAAGCTTTACACTGAACACATGAAATTTACATTAAAAATATATACCTTCCTTTGTATTGATATATAATGACTTTAGTGACATAGCTTTCTCAATAATTATCTCTTGCAAAACCTTTTGCTTAGTCAGTTTATACAACTTGAAATCTTGGTTGTTTAACATAGGAAACATACTCCAACTTCTTTCTTTGAATTGGTCATTAGTCATACTTAGTGACATAGAATTGAATTTACTACACTTGGTGTGACGATTTAAGGCTGCAGGGAAACCTAAATCAGAAATTAACTTCTTTCATCTTTTATTTCAGTCTTAAAATCACTTCTAATACTGGTTGTGCCAAAATATTTTTTTAAGAATAACTGGTTGGTTGATTTTGTCTAAATTGTAATGATGCATCGTAAAAGTCTAATATATTCTCCTAACCATTATATTTCATGAACAATAAAAAATATTGTCCCATGAAAATACTAGCTAGACTTTTGACACTGCAATACACAGACAACGCCAGTATTCTCAAAAATTCAAACTATCTGCTCCAATATCGCAGTTTTTTTATGTTCTTGTCTTGAGATCACTAAACAACCCTGTTTGATATCAGAAATGAGATATACAGTTAATATTTGCATACTAATTGTATCACAGCCATTTCAAGTATGAAACAGTGTAGTAATTTTAAACAAAAAACAGTAATGAAAAATTACAATACCATATCCATGTAAAATATGCTTCTCAAGTAAAGGGTCTATTTCTGAGGAAGGACTGTGGGTGAACCTTGGAAGCAAAGATCCTTCAGGTAATAAGTAAAACTTTGCCTTAACAGTAATGGGTGGGTAATGGTCCCCTACGACTTTTTGCGTGGATACATATATGTATCTCTAAGCGATGTCATACTAACAAGACATTTTTAAGTTGATTTTCAAATATGGACATTGGTAGTTGGATGAGGAACTAAAGTAGCTGAATGAGAAAATACAGTAGCTGTACCATTTCTAGGAGTTGCAGGATGGTTAATAGCTAATTCAATCAATAATAGCAAAATTAAATGTTTAAAGTTTTTTATAAACTCCATTTAAAATACAGACAAATAAAGCAAAAAAAGAGGAAAATACTTAGAAATGAATATCATACATACATCTTTTTAGAAACTATCTGCATAATTCACTTTTTAGATGCAGCTGACCAGCTTTCTTTGTTGTACTTTATATTATTATTTCAAATAATTTTCTATTGTTCAAAGTAATTGATACATCGTCTAACTTTAACTAGCTTTGAACAGTTAGAGGGAAATTTTGAATTAAAAGCATATACACATGATATATCTCATATTTTCATTTTCATAAATCCATCATTATCAGTGCACAGTTATTTGTAAAATTATACTTCGAATTTAAATTTAAAGCCAAACTTATATTTGCCTGACTATATAAGATAACAATACCTCAGAAAAGGTTTTCAACATTCCAATATGAGAAAGTTCTTAACTATGAACCCGATTGATAATGTCAAAGATTTGAGTGTCATAAACTACTCTTCTATAACTTCCTAAAGGAGAATCCTAAAAAGTTAAAAATCATCAGCACATTGAATCTAAAGCTATTACAAAGTAATAAAGATATTTAACTAAACACATCAAACTGAGTTATTTTGTTGGAGTACTATCAATCATTCTCTAGCGTAATTTTCATCGAAAAACATAAAAATATATGAAATAAACTCCAAGCTGAATTTACATCAACGTTGGGGTATCTAGCAATGATTTCTATCTCATTGTATATGCAGGAATTTTCTTTCTAAAACTCATTGCTTAAAATATCATTAGAAATCTGCGTACATATCGGGTCGCTTCTTACTTTGCAACATATTTCTGTATAAACTAATTTTTAAAAGTTGCTCAAATCGGTTAGTTCACATAATGATAACAAAATAATCAACAATTCATAAAAAAATATACGGAAATAATTATAACAAACTTGTTCATTGTGTTTGTGTATAATTTGTTATTTAAATGTAGATGTATGTCTTATTTTTAAGCTTGCGGTTTTCATATTTTTAATATTGCATATGTTTTTTTCTTAATGTGTTTCAGTTTTTTGTTTAGATAATAAATAAAAATAAATAAATAATGAGAAAAATTAATTAATGATACTTAATAGCAAAATAATATCTTTAGTTTAAAAATTAAGTCTCTTGCGTTGTTTATTTTTCGATTTTGTTTTAATAACAAGGTCAATTGCAATATTAACCAATAGCGATATGTATTTTTTGCCAAAACACTTTTTAACCACATTTTTTAGCCGTCGGAATACATGAAAACATGTGCATTCCTCCACAGGGTAAGTGAGTTTTTAGCGCAGCACACAAACTCCCTTAAGATGAATGAATTCGGAACACATAAATATTTTTAAGGTTAAAGGTTGGGTATTGCATCAATACAAATTTGCTCCTGTGAATGCGTCTCACAAGAGCCTTAGGGTACTTTTGAACATTGTCTGCTTGAAGAAACTCCACAATATTATCATATAAAATTTTGCTTCTGATTTTGAGCTCTTCTTTCTAGACTCTCTAAATCTATTCATTCTCGGAAGCTTGCTTTGTGTTCCTCACTCATTTTTTATTAGACCAATGAAACAAAAATATAAATTTTAAAGAAACTAACTATATAAATACAAAATGTGTCTATATAGGGCTATTTAAGTTTGTAAATCAATTGATTAATATCAAATAAAACAAAAACATCAGATCGTACTTTTTTTTGATATTATAAAAGAGCAGCAATCATGTTTCAGGATTTTTGCAATTATTCCAGTAATAACATATGGGTTAAGTTGAAAAATACCGTCTTCTACATGAATGGTATTCAGACATTAAAACACAAAATTTGTGAAAAAAAAACAAAGCATGGTTATTTTTATGAAGTAAAATTTAAGAATTGCACCTTCAGAAGACTAGATGGATTTGGAGAAACGTCTGGCTGACCGGAAGTTTAATATTCTAAATTAAACCTCCGGCTGGCCGGACGTTTAATATTCTAAATTAAATGTCCGGCCGATCATTCGAATTGTAATTGTACTTTAAAATGCACATTAGCTAAAGTTCCGGCTGACATTAAAAGCTCCAAAATTACAATATTGACATTTTTGGAATTTTTACCAGCCGGATTTATAAAATGCATCATTCTAAGGTTCCGTCTAATAAAAAAAATTAACCATGCAACCAAAAACGTACGTTACAACGTATTTTTAGAATTTAAACCAGCCGCATTTTAAATAAATATTAGCTAAAGTTCCATCTCACTTAACAGAGCTGTAATAATACATAACTGACAAAGCATTTGTGGCATTATAACCAGCCGGATGTATAAAATAAAATATATTATTTCAAGTTCCGGTTGATACAACAAATAAACTGTTATTAAACAAATTAATGTTACATTTGAATTTTTGTAATCGTGCTGATTTTGCAGTTATCCTCTTCTTTCTTCATTCTAATTCTTTCGTTTTCTAAAATTAGTATTAATGGATAATTTTGCTTGACTGAATAGTTTTAAGTATAATGAAAAATTTGAAAGATTTTATTTAAATACTAATGAAGAATTAAAACAACAAAAAAAAATCAGAAATTAGTCTAACGATGCTTTGTTTTGAACGTGTATACGCTTACTAAAAATAAAATACGTCTAATGTTCTATAAGCATAATTTTGTAAACTTAACCAAGTCATAATATTGACAAAGTTATGTCAATATAAATAAGAATCTAAATTCATGAACTCATTTTAAGAATGGCTTGAAATATTGTAAAACGTTCATGTAAAACAGTAATACAAAAACATTAATATTGTCCCAGAATTCTATAACTAATCGTTTTTTCCAAACAGTAAATATACCAAATGAAGGAGTCTTGTTTGAGTTCAGCTAAAGTTAAGTGAAAAGATTTTTTTAAACAATGAATTGTGTTCTGGCTTGTTTTAACCTAAAACCTCACTTTGCAAAGGGTTTATGTTTTAAGCAAACGTATTTGGAAAGATTTTTAAAAAGATGAGTTATGTATAGTGACTACATGAACCCACATATTACTCATACACAATTTAATATTTACTATGTAATATTATTGTTATATTTTTAAGAAAGAAAAATGGTTTACCATTTCTAACAAAATCCTTACAGAATCTACAAAACCAGTTTCCTTTAGGAACAGATTTTAACTCTGAGCATGTTAAATGAATCCATCCCAGACATCTATCACACATCACAGAACTTCCAATTAGCTCATGTCTGCAATCGTTACATCTCCATTTGCTTTTTATTATGTCTACCGCTATTTTTTTATGTGCGAAAAACAATTTCCCAGCAATATTCTACAAGTGTTGATGTTCGAAACTCATCACTTGCTACCGGGTTCGATATCGTATCAACATTATTATTTATTTTATTTTCTTCAAGACATTTGTTCCTGGCCTAAACAGCGTATGCCATATCGACATTTTTTAAGAACCAAGATAACGTCATTGCCTAATGATCATGAGTATTTAGATAAGCAAAACGTTGCAACTTGTGAATTTCTAAATAAAGAAAGTAAATAAGCATAAAAAACTATTTTGTTTATTTCTAAAAAGACGAATATTTGCTTAAATCTTGCGTACAGTGTATTTTCGCCGAAATTTTACGTAATACAACGTCATTGACAATCTGGTTTTCCTCCTACCAATGAAAGTTTTTTTTACATCATGCATTTTTGTACAGATATGGATAAAAAAGATATCAAGAATAAATAATTAATTTGCTTGTTTTGAATTCCAAACAATATGCCGGATCACTTCCAGATCTTGTTTTATTGTTTCTATTGGCACATAGAAGAAAAGTGGAACGACGTACATTTATCAGAACAAGTGATCAGTGTTTTATGTAAAACGAGACTGCGCTAATGTAATCTATATCCTCACAACCACCAGGAATTGAATTTTCAAAGGAGATATCTACTTGTACATGTCAAAAAAATTTCATTCTAATAATATATTTATGACGAGCCTAATTATGTAAATTAAAATATAATATGGTATCAGGTGGTCGAAGGCTCATCTGACGTCAGTCTTTACTATCAAAGTGGCGTAGCGCGTGCTCATTTTTATGCTTACATGTAGATAGGAGCTCGGATCTGCTGTTCAAAAGGTTATTTTTTTTATATTGTAAGATTTGCATTTTCTCTGACATGCATAAATAACATTTTCTAGAGACGGGAGAATATGGCGCGCATTTTTTGGAAATTTCCCACTTAATTACAGGCGTCCGATTCGCTTCCTTAATTTTCCAAAATTCTTTTGATAACTCTGTGTTATTCTCATACTTTTTATGGGAAAACGACTGCTTATGGTTCGCGTATCTTTTTTTAAATGTGGCGGAACAAATTCCAAAATATACCTTTGTATTTTCTGGTGCTGCAGCGGGAAATATCGAGGTTTTGTAGATTATATTTTTTATTAAGCCATTTTGGTTTAAGGGACAAGCTTGTTTGTTGTTGCAGTTGCAAGTTGGATTAGAGTTAAATGTTTTAGGGTGAAGTATTCTTTTTTTGTGTGAGTTTACTGTTTTTTTTTATATTGGGCATACAGCTGTAGCTTACCTTGGTGTTATTTCGGTTGAATAGTTTACGGATTTATGGTTGAGCGGGAAGTGCTTGTCAATAAGGCTTTAACCTTTAACTCTAATCCAACTTGCAGCTGCAACAACAAACAAGCTTGTCCCTTAAACCAAAATCGCTTAATAAAAAACATAGTCTACAAAGCCTCGATATTTCCCGCTGCAACACAAGAAAATACAAAGGTATATTTTGGAATTTGTTCCACCACATTTAAAAAAAGATACGCGAACCATAAGCAGTCGTTTTCCCATAAAAAGTATGAGAATAACACAGAGTTATCAAAAGAATTTTGGAAAATTAAGGAAGCGAATCGGACGCCTGTAATTAAGTGGGAAATTTCCAAAAAATGCGCGCCATATTCTCCCGTCTCTAGAAAATGTTATTTATGCATGTCAGAGAAAATGCAAATCTTACAATATAAAGAAAATAACCTTTTGAACAGCAGATCCGAGCTCCTATCTACATGTAAGCATAAAAATGAGCACGCGCTACGCCACTTTGATAGTAAAGACTGACGTCAGATGAACCCGCGACCACCTGATACCATGGTATTGCACATCAGATGACCCTGCATTTTTTATCTATATATATTTTCTAACGTTTTTTGAACTGTAAATAATTTCACTGAAGATCGGCTGAGATGCCGTGAAACTGACAGTATGAAATTCATGTTTATTAATTTGTCATAAATATTCAACTATATATATATATATTTCACCTTATCGTGAAATATATATATGTATGTATGTGTATATATATATATATATATGTATATATATATGTGTGTGTGTCTGTGTGTGTTTGTGTGTGTGTGTGTGTGCGTGTGTGTGTGCTTTTGTGTGTACTTGGGCCTAAGTTTATTCAAAACTATCCTTATTTAATTTTTCTCACAAAATAAATGTATGATTTATAAATACATGTTATATATATATGTAAATAAATTATATCGTTTGATCCTCAAAATTTCTCCTTAACCAGGTGCATTGGGGGCTAAAATTTTTCAAAAATCACCTCCAGTTATTTTTCCTAACTATTAAAACTTTACTTTTCCAGAGTTAAGTCACTGCTGGTTGTTCATTCAAATTTCGGCAGAATTTCCGATTTCTGGTTTTTTAAAAAATTTATATATATAAATATATAGTGAAGTTTATGCATTTGGCTAAACATATATTTTCAAAAATTTGAGTTAGAATTTATTTTTCAGGTTTAAAATTAAGCTACTATAGAGAACAGTTCATATGTTTTATTTAGTTCCTATCTAAAATTTTCTATACCTCGCAAAGAGCTCATAAATATCACCTATATATGAAAATTCAGTATTTTGGAAATTTTATTTAAAATTAATTATTTATAATTATTTATAATTATATTTATTTATAATTATAATTATTTATAATTAAGTTAATTTATAATTAACTGTGAATGTAAATTTTTTATTTTTAGCTCAGTGATATAGCTGGGTATTATCCTGCAATATCAAATGTTGTCATAATTGGTTTCAGGTATATTTCATTCGCAGTGATTAAAACTTTTTACATTTGCAAATATTTTTAAAAGTAACATATCAAGAAAAGTTGATGAAATAAAACTTCTTAAAAATTCTGTTTGCTTTATTAAGCAATCATTTATAAAATAGATTTAACTGCAGCATCATCTCACTTTCGTAGCTAAAAGTCATAAAAGCCTCAGATCTTTCTTTTATTGGCCTCCTAACAAAACCTACAGATGAGTTCATCCATGTCCCTCTATCAACTCACCCATTTATTTTTCTCTAAACACTTTCATTATTTTTTTTCTGAAATTTGGCTTGAAGTTGTAAGATCATAAGGGAAAGCAAGTTTTATTTTTTTCAAATTTTTTTGGTAGTGGACCTGAATATGCCCAAATATGGTCTACAATCGATAGTTTTTAAATATTGTATGAAGTTGAGTCAAAGGACTGTAGAATAAACTTTTTAATCATATGATCATCTGCTGAAAATTCTTGTTCACAGGTCTGGGCCCAATTTTTGACGAAAAAATGATAAAAATCTGTGTATTTTGACTTTCCTTAAAAAATTCCTCTCATTACACTGAAATTTTTTATTATATCTGAATATATTATTTCTAAAAAGTTAAGCGAGGCAGCAAAGCACTGTCAATCAAAATTATAGCTATTTATTTTTTATTTTTCATGAAGTTATGGAGGAAATTTTTTGACCAAAATATTATATCAAAAACTCTTGTTTTTTTTTTGGCATATGGTTCAATTATAGTCATTCTCGATAATTTATTCAGTCATTTTTGAAAATTAAAGGACCACAGAGAGTACCTATCAAATTGTCACCTTTCTTCAGTTTTCTTCAAAATATACATAATTTGGTTTCATTCATGCTGAAGTTTTTGCTTGTAAGTGCAGGCATGCCCAAAATTAAACATTTTAATTTTTTCAATATGCCCTAAATGTTCTAAGATTCTTTATTATGTTAGGAAATAATATTTCTAACTTATTGAACTTGTCAGCCATCGTTAATTTTTTTTGGGTATGTCCATAATTAACCTTAAAATCATTATATCATGAAAGACACATTTTTTATCTGTTAGGCATGTTGGCCATTTTGTTTTCAACAATCTTTGAAGAGTGTTGCTCTTTTGATAAACTTAAAGAGTTAATATAATATTTTGCTTAACACCTTTGCTTTTTTTAAATTTCATACTAAGCTTTGGTTTTTGATGAAAATATATCGATATAGGTTTATTTGTATTCTCTGTTCCATTATTTATTTTTGCTATATTATTCTGTGATGACTCATAACATGATAGAGTTTGCTGTCTACCACTAGTTTTCAATGCTTTTTAATGCTTTAATTATCAAATTATCTATACTCTTACCCTAAATAGTAAGGAGCTATATTAGATTTATACCAAAAAGTGTTATCACAGGGAATAGGTAGAAACAACACAAAAGAAAAGCAAGTTTGCTGACTTTGGTGCATCTTTAGCAACAAAAAACTTGGATAAAAAGTTATGAAAGTTGGACTTCTTTTTGCAGGATTCCTGGAAGAACATAACCTCCCTTTAAGCATTGCAGATCATGCTTCAAAGTTATTTAAGGCAATGTTTTCAGATTCAAAGATAAATACACTACAAATGTGGTCGCACTAAGACAATACATATATTAACTAGAGCTGTGGCAAAGCAAATTAATATTGACCTTAAAGAGAAGCTGTAAGCAACATGATGTTAAGAAATAACAACAAATGAAAGGTAGCAACAAAGACGATAAGTTTTTACTTTTCTTACTAAGACAAACTGGAAAGAACTCAGGATTAAATGTGACATCATTATTGGATATACAATAGTCGTACAATAGCACAGCAGATATTTTAGCTTTTTAATGAAGTAATAGCAATTTTTTCTCTTGATTGGGACAAGTGTGTAGCATATTCATCTTTTAAGCGATTTCCAAAATAATTTAGTTATGTTTGAAAAAACTTTTGCCTGTATTACTGCACAGTGACTTAAATGTTTTTTTTTTTTATGTTAATTTTTTCATTAAATTTTTTTGTTTGTTAGTCAAGGGAGTCTGATTGTAAATTATGAAGTAACATATGATTACATAAATGGAACGGATGTTATTGATTTCATGGATTCAATCATTAGAAATGGTTCTATTTTAAATGAAACTGTTTATGAGATTAGTGCGTCATCCAGAGATGGTGAGTTTCCAATTAGTTTTCAAGTCTGTAATTCATTTTACCCTTTTGCATTTCAAAAAATCTCTTTAAATAAAATTAATATATACTTCACAATACATTTATTCCATACTTTATGTAACGTGTATTAGTTTTTAAAATTTCTTTTATTTGGATAATACCTTGTTGATATGAAATTTGTCCCGAATATTTATATGATTCTAAATATCTTTTCACTAAATTTCTGTTAAATTTTTTAAACTTTCTTTAAACCTTTAAAAATATTAATTTTTTTTTTGCTACCTTTTGGTGCCAAAAAGAGTTGGTATCCATGAAAAAGTGAAAGTGCTTGTAATTTAATATAAACTTTATAACTATTCCCACTTGTAATTAGTGACTTTTGTGACAGTCTGTACCTACACTTAAAAATGAAATTTGACTCTTTAGTTCCTTGTCCACCTCCAGTGAACATTTCAATTGATGATGTTACAGTGAATAGCGTGACAATTAGTTGGGATTTAGAAGATTGCTCTGATCCTTCTGTTCAAATAATATGGCTATATTTGGCATACATTGAACACGGTGTAGATGATGCTGAATGGTTGAATGTAGGGATTGAGAAAGGAGACTCCTCAGCTGTAGTGAGAGATTTAAAACCAGCGAAAATCTACAGATCATATTTATTACCTTCAATTTCTATCGGTAGCGGAATTCCAAGCACTGTGTTTTATATTGAAACGCCAACAATACGTATGTATTTATTCCTATTCTAAGTTTATTACCCATGACAAATTAATTATTATTGATTATTTAGATCTACTTGAACTCTAATAATTTTTAAAAATTACTATAATTTGTTTCAAATATTGTTTTACCTGGTAGACAACCAATGGATCCGGTGGTTGTAGGTAATGATTCTTGGAGATAACCGATAAGTTTTGCTATCTAGGAGACATGATTAGTGCAGGTGATGGTGCAGAGGAAAGTAGTGTTATCAGGATAAGATTTGGGTGGAAAATATTTAGTGAACTTTTAACTTTGTTATCCGCTAAATCGCTCTCACTATGGGCAAAAGGTAGACTCTATAATGCTTGTGTAAGAAGCGTCATGGTCTATGCTGGCGAGACTTAGGCAGTTTAGGAAAGTGACGTAAACTGATTAGAGAGAAACGATATGATGATGGTATGATGGATAAGTAAGGTAACATTGAAGGATACGAAATCCTATCTGAAGCTACGTGACAGATGTGTTCTTGAAAGTCTTAGGGTAGTACTTTAAAAAATTAGATTAAGTTGGTTTGGCCATGTTGAGGGAATGGATAACGATAACTGGGTTAAGAAATCTAGAGGAATAAACATAGATGGGAACCACGGGAAGGGTAGACCGCAGATGACATTGGAACAGATTTTTAAAAATGGCCTTAAACAAAAGGGGATTCGAAGTGCTTTGGTGCAGAATAGATTGTTATGGAAAAGTGCGATAAATGACCCTATCTAACCCATACTAGCATGGAATGAAAACAAAAATCGATGTGTAGTTCATAAAACTCTTCTTCTTATTTCTTCTTATAAATTTTACGTCCCATTTTCCATGCTAGTATGGAATAGACCATTATGATCATACTATTATTTTTCTTATCATTTTCTTTTTATTTTTCTTATTAACTATAATGTTAAATACTTAATTTTTTTTTTTTTCAAAACGACAGAATATTGACAGAATATA